>CAODLS011558431.1:0-33826 GCA_948243855.1 Flueggea neowawraea
ATTCATAAATATAGCAAGTATTCATCAAAATTACAATTCAAATTCGAAACACAAAACCTAAACTACCGTTCTTAAAAGAAAATAAGAAAAATGAAAACTAACCTTAAAAGAAAACCACAACACCAAAAACAAATTTAGAAATGGAAAGCAAAAGGGGAATGGGTTTCCTTTCCGAGACCATAGGTCTCTTCAAGGAACCCCCTTTCTTCCTCTCATTTGACCCCCCATTCTCTCTCTCTCTCTCTCTCTCTCTCTCTCTCTCTCTCTCTCTCTCTTTAAGCTTTGAAGTTGAGTGTGGCTGTCAAAGATGTACAAAATGGAGTGTGAGAGGAGTAATTATAGGCCTCTCAATGCCCAAAAACCCTAGCACAAGTCTTCCAAAAATGCCCCTTTGAATATGCCTTTGGTCGCCACAAATTGGGTTTGTTCCATCATTTCTCTTTTCTCCCCTGAAGTGTGTCACGGCCGTGACAAATGATACAAATTTGTCATGACCATGATACAAATTTGCCCACGAAGTGTGCACGACTTTGGTCTTTGTCACGGCTATGAGGGAGGGTGTGATGGTGTCACGGTCGTGACACTATTCCTTGACTGTCGTGACACATTTCCGTGTCCAAAAAGGCTCCTAATTTGCATGTCACGGTCGTGGAACCTGGCCACCACAACCGTAACACCTCTTTGCTCCACTTTTGCTTCAATTTCTTCATGCATTCTTGAGTTGGTTCAGGGTCTTTCCATTTTGCATCCCTTTTGCACTCCTTTCCACTCATTTTTCTCCAAATTAAATTATCTTGCAAACATCATAATAATTTTACCATAAAAGAATGATTTAAAAGAGGGAAATGAATATATTCTTGCTTGAATTCCTATGTAATTTTAGCATACATCAACCCACATCTCATACCAACATGAGTTGTCATTGTAGCTTTCCGCCTAGGTAAGATGTGCATGGAAAAATAAATATTCGACCTTTCCCAACTCACGTTTTCACTTGACATTTCCCCATACTCCATAAAAGCCCTTCTAATACAGTTGAGATTCTATAATGAAGCTTTACAAAATAATTAAATATCATTAGTATAAAATAAATGCACAGGGAAAGTGTCACAACCTATTTCTGGACCATGGCCGGAATACAAGACGAACCGTTTGTGGAAGCCCGAGCCATCACGCATAAGCCTCAAACATCAGAAATTCTACCCAAAACATTTGATTATCAAACAGTTTGTCAAACGTTTATCATTCAAAGCATATGGAGTGTAAAACGAATTTATCGAAATCGATATATATATATATATATATATATACCCGTGGATACAATCAATAAAACTATTCATCAAAGTATAAAAGGCAATCTCAGTAACCCAATAACATCTCAGTGTAGAGCTCTAACATAAAAAAAAGTGTTTGAACAAAAAAGAATCACTAACCAAAAGACTCCTCACTGGTATCCAAGATGCGGAATAGTTGCCAAAACCCAAAATCTGTATACTTGGAAGATATAATCAACCATAAACAGAAAATAAAACGGGGGTCAGAACTCAGTGAAGAATAACACTCCAGAATACCTCATACGTGTCTCACAAAGACTATTTTGAAAATAGTTCACAAATACCACATACAAGTGTTATTTATATACACACACACACACACTATATAAGTAATAGCTTTTTGAACAAATCATTTCAAAATCGTTCGCAAACAAAATAACTAGAATGCACGTAGGCATAACAAAAATCATTTCAAATTTAAATCAGAATATCAGAGTCAAAACATATATCGTAAATATGGGACTAAGCAAACATGATGTGGAACCCGCCACAAATCACGATGTATTGTGGACCTACCACTAATGGTGATGAGGACTCCGCCTCTAATCAATATCAAATCATGTACTGGATAAGAACACATGGCTACCGACATCCCTGGTAGCTGGGATTTCTCAAAACATTTGTATATCAAATGCTACGTGCCTCATAACACAGGTGTCCCCATATCGGAAAACCAAATCATACTATTACATATTATAAAAACCGAAGGCATGTTATACAACATCATAATCTGTTAGGAGATATATGATACATATATATCAATTTGAAAACCAAGTATTGATTATTAAATCACATGATTAGTTTATTAACTTAGCCAATCCTCATATTAGTCCATTTTCATAAATATGTCCAGCACATCAAAAACCAATAATAGAAGTTTTGAGATACAACTTACGTGTCTGAAACTGTTATCCACTATTCTGGATGTCCAAGCAATATCACCAGTCAAGCCCTACTAGCCAGTGACTGGTCTCATTGGCAAATTCAAGAATCTGAACGGTCACAACAAGGCAAACATCAAAATGCAATATTGTGACAATACCAAATGCATGATATGCAAATGCAAATATAGAACCTCAAAGTTACTGAAAAATATAATCCGAAAATGAATCTATCACTTACGACCCAAAATTTAAAATCTACGTAAAATTACAGTTTGGTCCCTGACCAGTGTAAAATTACGTTTTAATCCCTGAGACTTGACAAATTACAAAATAGTCAGTCCTCAAAATATTTTGAAATTACTAACTAGTCCTCCAAGTTGTCAGAATTTTCAAATTAATTACTGAACTCTCAGAAATAACCAAAATACGAAAAATCACATTTTGGTCCCTTAAAATCACGGCTTACTCGAGTAATATCTGCTCTGGCTTACTTGAGTAAGCCAAAGTACTTACTTACTTAAATAACTCAAGTAAATGACTTATCCAGATTGTCAAATTCGACCAATCACTTGATTCAACCGATAAAAATCACTTTCAATCGCCTACATTATCTCTATTCAACCTCCTGAATACAAATTCACAATTGGTTTCATCAATACATCTCAAAATCATCAAGACTCATCACAAATTTGGTCAAACCCTAACACATTCAAAGAACTCATCAAATCTTTCAAACCCAAGTTCAATATATGTTCCTCTAACCTTAATCCATCAAGATATAACAATATCTAACCTCTTTTTCCACAAATTTATGGTCAAATCCGAAACCCAAAACAAAAGTTCAAAAATGTTTTTCAAAGAACCAAACCAATTAAATGCACAAAATGGGAGAAAAGAGAGTGTTAGAAATGAAATCTTACCTCTAGGAACGTTTGGGAACCAAGGAGAGACAATGGGAGAGCAAATGGGACGGTTTTGGAGGTGAGAGATGTGAAAAAGAGGAGAGAGAGCCGATAGGGTCAGGTTTGGGGTTTATATAGACCCTTGCCCGAAAACGAAGTCGTTTCAACAAAATGCATGAATAACTCGAGTTATAGGTCCTCTAACTCGAGTTAAATTTACCCAGAATCGATCTTGGAGCATGGCTAACTCAAGTTACATAAGGGTTAACTTGAGTTATATAGGTCTCGTCTAACTTGAGTTACATGATTGGCTAACTCAAGTTGTATAAGGGTCACACAACTCGAGTTGCATCTTTCTCTAACTCGAGTTATTCACGTTCTCATACCACTAACGTTGCACAAAGTGTTCACTCAAGTAACTCGTTATTCTCAAGGTTCTACAATGCCTAACCACATGTGTTCATCATCATAAGACATCAAAGATCATCAATCAAAACTCCAATAATTCCAGTGATCAAATCAAACTAGATCGAAAAACTACATGAATCATAACTGAAACGGACGAGATATTACAGAAAGAGGCTTTGCGATTAGCAATAGTCCAGTGACGACCAGTTTTGAAGAAACTAATTACTACTACACAAACCTCCCCTTTTACTACCTCCCAATAAGAGCCGAAAAATAGTCAAGTGAACCCATCCGGCCCGGGAGTGCCGTCAGTGTCCATGGCAAAGACAATAACCTTCACATGCTCCTCTGTAGGCACACACATAAGCAGGGAATTTTCGTCCTCTGTTACTACTTTCGGGATTATCTCAGCAATAGTAGCCAAAGAAGATGTGACATGCACATCCTTAGCAAAAAGATGAGAATAATAACCCAAAATGTGTTCTTGAATGGAGGCCAAATTGACAGTTAAATTCCCATTTAACTTTAAAGAAAATATGCCACTCCTCGCCTTACGACGGGCATAACTTGCATGAAAAAAAAAAAGTTGCATTATGATCACCCGCCTCTAACCATGGCCCGACTTCTGTCTCTGTAAAATAGCACCTGTTGTTTCAGGAAAGCATCCAAAGATGAATGAGCCTCCATCTCTTGCTTATGTAGGTCCTCTGATAGGCTTTGAACTGAAATTTGTTGTTGAATAGCTGCTAACTGAGAATGGGCAGCAGCAACATTTTCATGCAAATTAACAAAGACAGACTTGTTCCACACTCTTAGCCCACTACGAAGAGCTTGAAGTTTGCTAGTCAAAATGTTCATAGGATCCTCATAAGCTACACTATTCTGCCAAGTCTTTGAAATGAAACTATGAAGCCCAAAATGAGACACCCACAGACTGAAAATGAAACAAAAACTTGACCACACGAGTGGACTGTTCACAAGAAAGAAGAAGAGGGCTATGGTCCGAGGAATGCTAAGAGAGCACATTATAATGCAAAAAACTCAAAATAGCCATAAAATCCATTGTACATAAAGCTCTGTCCAGCTTGCATTCAGTTTAGTAACGAGAAGAACCGCCTTTACTCCAAGTGAAAAAGCACCCTGCATAGACACCTAAAAGTGATTACAGCCTGCTATGAAAGATCGAAAATCAGAGCAAGGCCGTGTGGCTAGTGGTGGTCCAGACTTTTCATGGGTGCCCGGAACTGCATTAAAATCCCCTATAACTGCCCAAGAAGTAGGCGCAGTAGGCGTAGCATCCCTAAGAGAGTCCCACAATAAGCGCCTCCTGTTACACCAAACATTAGCATAGACAAAATAAACCCAGTGCATAATAGATCGGGACGCAAAATCAATAGACACAAATTGATCCGACGAATGACAACTCATAATATTTATAAAAGAAGTACTGCGAAAAACCAAAATAGAAGGCAGCTGTATAGAATTAGTAGTCACAAATTCCAATTTCCATGAACGCCAAAACTGAGAAGCAAATAGAGTTAAAATCAACCATAGGTTCATCAAGGCGCACAAGATCTAGAGAATATTGACAACTGTAGTTCCAAAAAACACGTTGCGTTTCTGCATTGCCGAATCCTCATCAATTCGAATAAAAAAATCATTATAAATTCGGTGGATTGGTTTCCGGGTCGTCCTTTGAAGAGGAACAACCTACTGAGCATCCTTCTTCACTTTGCTTATGCTTCCTTTTAGAGACGACCTCCGTCCAAAGTGTCTTCTTCTCGACTTTATCCGCCCATGAAGCATTTTCACGGCTGGGAGTGCCTTCAACGTTAGGCTCAGATGACACAGCCGAACTCTCAGTAAGAGATTCAATACTATTGCCACCTGCTGGAATAGGAGGAGCAACCAGAATTTATGTAGTGCAATTAGTGCCAACTGTCTTGTGATCCGCAACTGTAGTGACCGCCACCTGCTCTGACTCTACAAGCTCATTGTCGGTAGAGCCACTCTCGTGCTCAGCTTGTATAAGAGCTGCGACTAGAGCCGAATCTTTGGTTGGAATGCCATCAACTGGTGTACCTAGAGCGTCAGTGATACAAGTCATGATATGTTGCACCCCGACTTCCCAAGGAGCTCGTGAAACTGGCCGGCCGCCAGACCCTCCTATCCCTTAACCGCCCTCTACTGCGACGCTGTGGAAGCGGTTCCTTGGACGCTGAAACTCGTCTGGCATTTTTCTCTACCTTCTCACTTGTAACCTCAAGCTTATGATTCCAACAACAATCAAAGGATTGATGGCTGATTGATGAGCACGTGCAACAGAAACTTGGCAGGCTTTCATAAACAACCTTTATCCAGAATTGGTTTCCCTCTCTTTCAATACGCAAAGTTTCCCACAGCTTTCCAGCATGATCAACATCAATAAGAACCCTAGCAAAGTGCCTAAAATCTCCATCCAAGGTAGCTTGATCAATGCGGATCGGAACACCAACACCTCGGGCAATTTCAGAAAGATTTTGCTTATCCCAGTGCTCCCACAGCAAACCGAAGAACCTCGTCTATACCTGGGCAGTTGTGCTTTTCTGTTCACTCGAATCGAAATCCAGGAACCACTTGTGAAGTTGGAGAACTCTAGGCTTCAGTGAAATCGAGCCGCGACTCCAAACTCCTAACCGCGCATCCGGAGAAAGGAGGAGGATATGGTGGAAGCCTAGGTCGAGAGAAATCAGTCTCTAGGAGGCCCCAAGCCCCCACACTTTGGTCAAGGTTCAAATCAGAAAGTTTCCAAAGGGAATCACTTTTATTCAAAATCAAACAACCAATAAGAGAGCTTTCACAAAGTTACAGTCATCGCTCATAGGCTTCTTGGGAAATGTTTATTGGAACGTACCCAACGATATCCGAAACCACTGAAGCAATAGATGTAGCAATCATTTAGTCAGTCGTCTCGGAAACAATTTTGGAATACGAAACTGCTTTTAGAGCCTTAGGGGCTGAAATAGATTAAGCAAAGGTTTTAGGAGTCACAACTCAGTATAAATACGCATTTGTCCTTAACTAATATCTGATAATTTATAATATGTCTTTAAGTAACATCTGACAACTAATGAGCTTTCAACTACTAAATTTAAAAGTTTAAACTTGGATTATTTAAGTAACTAAGTCCTTATACTTACAAATATTTTCTTATACACTTGTCTGATGTGTGAATATAGAGTTGGTGTATAGCAAGTTGCTTAACTTGTTAGTTTCAGCTGTTTGCTTTGGTGAAATGTTACAATTCTCACCTTCATAGGTTAGCGATGTCCTGGTCACCAGGACTTCTAATCAAGATGCCTAAAATATTTCCCGTGTTTTGTTGGTGTGGAATTCGTCTAAACTCAACCTACAGATGTGAGATTCACTTAGATTTAGGGACTTCCTCTCAACTTAATAGGTTTTCCCTACCACCATTCAAGTTTGCACACGGAGTGACTCTAATACCATAATTGTCATGACCCGACATAAGCACGCAGTTGTCCTTAAACAACATCTGGCAACTCATGGGCTTTCAACCACTAAGTCCAAAAGTTCAAATTTGAGTTGCTTAAGTAGTTATGTCCTTATACTTATAAATATTTATATCCCTATATACTTATTTAATGTGGGAATACATAGCTACTGCACAACATGTTGGTTGACCTACTAATTTCAACTGTTTGCTTTGATGAGATATTACATCATAGGTGTTTAGGTATCAATCGAGGAAAGGATAGGGTTTTAGCAACGCCGCCATGGCCAGCGGTGACCACAAACAAGCGGAGACGTGGGCAAGAAGGAAACTGGCCCGACCTCCTACAAAAGCAAAATCCTATTAGATTACAATCATATTTGTTAGGAAAATTCAATATTAAAAGTGATACAAACATTATCTAATGATTTTGTATTAAAGAAAACCGCAAGAATTTGTAAAATTTTATATGCTATACAGTTATAATAACATTATCGAATTTTTTGAATATATAATTTTTCCATTAGAAAATATTTCTAGATTTGTTCTAGGTGAAGCACTTATTTCGAAGTATTTTTATATGTTCTGTGAAACAGATTTATAGTCAGCTAGTGTTTGCATTTATAGAAGCTTGGTTCACAAGAAAATTTCCAGATAGTCGCTCATAGGCTTCTTGGGAAATCTTGATCGGAACGTACCCAACGATATTCGAAACCACTGGTGCAATAGATGTAGCAATCATTTAGTCAGTCGTCCCGAAAACGATTTTGGAATACGAAACTACTTTTGGAGTCAGAGGAGCCTTGGCGGATGAAAAAGATTGAGCAAAGGTTTCAAATGTTACTACCCGACATAAGCACACAATTATCCTTAAGTAACCATCTGACAACTCATGGACTTCCAACCACTAAATCCAAAAGTTCAAGTTTGGGTTATTTTAGTAGTCAGGTCCTTATACTTATAAACATTTCCATCCCTATACACTTATCCGACGTGGGAACACAGAACTGTTGCACAATATGTTTTTTGACCTGCTACCTTTAGATGTTTGCTTTGGCAGGATGTTACAATTCCCACCCCCATAGGTTAACGACGTCTCCATCGCCAGGACTTCCAATCATGTTGCCCAGAATCTCTTTTGTGTTTTGTCAGCGTGGCATTCGTTTATACTCAACCTGCAGATACTCAACTTGCAAATATGGAATTCGCCTAGATTCAAGGACTTTGTCTTAATTCTCAAGGTTTACCCTACCATCACTATCAATTGAGGTTTGCCCTATCACTATTCAAGTTTGCACGCAGAGTAGCTCTGATACTATAATTATCACGACCCGGCATAAGCATGCAACTATCCTTAAATAACATCTAAAAACTCATGGGCTTCCAACCATTACGCGAAAAAATTTAAGTTTTGGTTACATAAGTAATCAGGTCCTTATACTTATATTTTCATCCTTAGATACTTATCTTATGTGGAAACATAGAGCTGCTACACATAAGGTTATTTGTTCTGTTAGTTTTAACTGTCTGTTTTGGTGGGATATTACATCAATGGTGTTCAGGTATCAATCGAGAAAAGGATCGGGCTGTAGAGGCGCCGCCATGGCCGGCTGTCACCACAAACATGAGGAGATGTGGGCAAGAAAGAAACGTGCCCGACCTCCTACAAAAGCAGAATCCTATTAGATTACAATCATATTTGTTAGGAAAATTCAATATAACAAATGATACAAACATTATCTAATGATTTTATATTACAGAAAACCGCAAGAATTTGAAAAATTTTGTATAAAAAATGCTATACAATTGTAATAACATTATCTAATTTTTGAATTTATAATTTTTCATTTAGAAAATATTTCTAGATCTGTTCTAGGTGAAGCACTAATTTCGAAGTATTTTTGATATGTTTTGTGAAACATATTTATAGTGAGCTAGTGTTTGCACTTGCGGAAGGTTGGTTGACAAGAAAATTTCCAGACAGTGGCTTTGCCAAGAACTTCTCAATTAAACTTCCACTTATTCCACCACTTCAAGTGAATCTCCTGAGAATATTATTCCGAATCTTGTACGTGGTATTAACAATTATTATTTCAATTGTTTTCCCTTATTTCAACCAGATCCTGAAAGTGTTGGGGGCAGTGAATTTTTGGCCTTTGGCATTATATTTCCTGTGGAAATGTACTTTGTGCAAAAGAAAATAAGAGCTTAGACCAAAAAATGGATACTTCTTAAGGCCCTCACCTTTGCTTGCTTGCTTGTGGCAATAGGGAGCTTCATTGGATCCATTGCAGAAATTATAATTGCCAAGCTCGGATGACATATTTCTATATTTTTCTATGATTTCATTTGTAATTAAACGCAGTTGTACATGTATGCAAAGAAAATAAACATTGACAATATATAATGTCATTGTTCTTCTAAAGCAACCTATTTGTGATTTTTTTTGTGATAAAGTAAAACTATAAGAAAATATACAAAGGAAAAGGCTATATAGAAACATTTTGCTTCAGGGGTCGTTTGATTCAAAAGTTTATGGGAGTCGAAATCAGAATCGATTATACAGTAAAAGGTTTTATAATTTTTTTATGGATAACGAACCTAAAACAATATATATTTTTTAAAATGTTAGTATTGTTGCTTCCATGAACAACATATGAGAAAACCTTTCAAGAATTTTGGAGTTCTTACGAAAAGGAAATGAGTGAAGGATTCAGGCTAAAAAATTCTCTGATTCTTGAATTAGCAAATGACAGTTTCAGTAAATTTTGTTAGCCTGAAAATTTCAGTAAATTTTCAGTATATCTTAAAATGAAGTAACGAGGTATAACAAATAAAATGAGTTAAGACCCTGGATAATTTTTTTTTTTCAAATACCACACGTATGATTATTGTTTTCTACTTTTTCAGCCCTGAGGTTCACCGACTCAAAGGGGTCGCACTCGAAAGCGGACACGTACTTCAAAGGATTCGTGTTGCCTAGGACTTTTAGATTGAACACGAGTGAACAAACAAATGCGATTTTCATTAAAAGATTAAATATTAGAGTACAATTATTCGGAAATTAAAGGACTAGACTAAGGAAACTAAGAACTAGACTAGGGAAGAGTAAAGATAAATGACAAGAATTATTGAGTTGTGTTGATGTGTGGCTCTCGTCTCTGAAGGCCACCTTTGTCACGACTCGATATCAGATTATGACTAGCATACGAGGCGAATCAAACCATATGCCCGACCCATTTCGCACAAGCCTCGAATATACATAATATTTACCCAAATTCTTATTACAAATATAATTAGTAAACATTAATAAGAATCTAAATTTCATTAATGATATAAATAATTGTAATTTCAAAATACAGAGAAAATATTTATAGGTAAACTCAGTTTAAACAAATCATTATCATATGCAAAACCATAAGCCCACAAACCCTCGTTGTGGAGCATCTAACACATATATAGATTGAGTCCAAACAAAAGGGCACTCAATGTTTTATTTGATGCTTCATTGAGCGCGAAAGACTAGATAGACAAATGTTGAATAACCTAAAATGATAAAAAAAAGGGGGGTAACTAAGTGAGGGATCCTCACTCTATAGCGCCGTTAGGGCATCATATAAACCGTTTTGAAAACATTTTCTGAAAATAACACATGCATGTATATTCTTATGTAATATCAATATACATGCTATATACATATATACTTAGACAACCATTTTTTGAAAATGGGTCGCAGACTTAGTATACAACATGCAGTCATACAAATTCTAAATAATTTTCTTAATAGCTTAGCAGATAATTCCAGAGACAGAGAATAGCCTTTTAGGTAACGGATAATGACTTAGGCATATAATAGCCATTTAGGCAACATATAGCTACTTAAGCACATATTAGCCGCTTAGGCAATAGATGGCCACTTGGGCATATGTGGACTACTGCCACTGGAGAAACATACAGATGTTAGATAGACTTGCAGAACATACAAATTATTTATAAAAAATATATTAAATATGAAATTAGAATACTTAGTGCAAAAATATATATGTATATTTGATTTCAAACCAAAATATTGTTTACAAAATAGTTTCAAAACAGATTTTTCATAGCATAGTTGTTATGTAAGCCAAATTTCAGAATTCAGATCTTTTAATTAGTCTACATTATGTGCAAATGTCGGATCACAACAAAAATATAAGATTTCAAAAAGACAATCTATGTGTCTAGTGTCATCACCCCATTTTAGGTGATGATAATTATTCAAAATTTCAAAAAATTAAAATTATTAATTTAGATTCAAATTTTTGCAAGCTCGATTTTGTTCTTATTCGGCTTTTTAATCTCAGTCTTGTTCCTTAATTTGGCCCAATTTTTATCGAACTTAATCTCAATCTATTAATTATTTGTGATCCATTTTCTAGTGGCCTATTTTATGTTGACCCATTGTCTAAATGGCCCTTTCTGTGGTCCATTCTAGTAACTAAACTAAATCCATTCAATTCCAACTAGAATAATAAAAACAAAAAATTATAAAATACAAAAATAAAATAAAATAGAAAAAAATATTATAATTAATGATTAACAGAAATTATAACAAATTAAAAAAAAAAAGAAAATAAGGAAAAAAAAGAAAAAAAAAAAAAGCAAGTTACGGCTAGGTAGGGCGGCGCCGCCCGTTCTCCATCATACTCTACTATTGGCCATTATGAAAAACAGAGAAAATTGGCTCTCTTGCTACAATGGCGGCAAAACAGAGGAAGAGGAGCGGGAAGCGATGTGAGACCGAAAAATAGAATACAAAACTCAGAGCAATAAAAAAAAGAAAAAAAAAAAGAAAGAAACAAATTGAAACGCGAATCCAGGAATTAGGGCGGCCACCGCCCTCCCTTCATCATCTTCTGCTACATGCCATGATGAAAATCAGCGCAAATTGGCTCCTTTGAGCAAATTGGTTAGTTCATCTTCATTGGTTTGTTTAGGTTCATCTTCATGTATGGATTGGTGGAATCCATGTCTGTGGATCTGTTTGAATGGGCTACGAGCTACTGTTTTGTCTGGACTTATTGGTTTGTGTGGGCCCATTTTTATGCACAATTTTAGTTTGATGGTTCGGTTTGGTTTGCTTTTTACTGGTTCGGTTTATTATTTTGGTTTCCACTGACTTGGTTTGTTGGTTTGTTTCGGTTTTATTGGTTTGGTTTTTATTGCTTTGGTTTGGTTGGGACTTGTTTAATGCGGAACATGGTTTGGTTTAGTTTGTGTTGTGCCTTGGTTTGGTTAGAACTTGCTTAATGTTTAGTTTGATTCAGTTGGACTTTGTAGTATTTAATTGGGAAACTAAATTTATTTGGAAAATCTTTACTTAACAGAAAAAGAGAGAATATATATATATATAGTTAAAAACAAGTTAATCATTATAATACTAAATATAGGTTCATAACTCACTACCTAATATGAAGTATCTAACGTAACAGAAACTCAAGCTTGAACAATAGGGCACATATTGTTGACAAAGATACCTCAATGAGCGCAGAAGATCGAACTACGCTATCAAGATCACCTAAAAGATGAAGTAAAAATAAACAAGAAAAAAGAAAAGGGTAAGAACTTAACGAGGAATAACACTCTAGAGTGGCTCCGGACCTCACAAAAATCGTTTGAAAACAGTTTCAAAATATATCGCATGCATATATAAGTGTATGTATGTATATACGCTATATACTGAATAATAATATTTACAAAAAAATTATTTCAAAATCTTTCGCAAACAAGAAAGACAACAGATAATCATACATATTAGTTAGATAGCTATCTCGGATGAA
This sequence comes from Flueggea neowawraea, assembly GCA_948243855.1. Lineage (NCBI taxonomy): Eukaryota > Viridiplantae > Streptophyta > Magnoliopsida > Malpighiales > Phyllanthaceae > Flueggea > Flueggea neowawraea. Next base: position 12,841 of record CAODLS011558431.1, read on the forward strand.
TTATTTAGTTTTCAGATTATGAAATAACCAAAAATATTTCCTTTCAAAATATTTACCAAAACTCGTCTTTTCTTTTTCCAAAGTATTTTCAGAGAGAAATTCTAGAATATTTTCAGTCAAAAATTCTGCAAACATTTTTAGACAAAAATTTCATAAATATTTTTAAATGGAAATTTCTAAAATATTTTCAAATAGAAAATTTTTAAAATATTTTTAGACCAAAATTCCCAAAATTTTTTAGGCAAAAATTACCCAAATATGTTTAGACAAAAAATTGTAAAATGTTTTCATAGAATAGTTCCAAACTCAATAGGACCAGAACAGACAAAATGATAAGGTCGACTTTGCCACCAATCAAAATAGTCATGTGAATTCTGCCACTAGATAGAATAGATCATGTATCTGATTGGATACACGGTCACCCCTTTACCTAAGTAACTAGGGCATTGACAGAGCATTAGTATACCAAAAGCTACTTACCCCGTAGCTAAGTGTCACATATCAGTATGTTTTTCGAAAAACATATCGAAATATAAAAACTATCCCAAACTTTAAGACAAAATATTTATTACAAAAATATTTCAAAGCACTGACAAAGTATTGATACAAAAAAATATACTTATTTTCCCAGAACAGAAAATTTACTATAGAAATATATTTATTTACTTTAGAACAAAATACTTATTTCAGAATAAAATATTTGTTTCATAAAATATTCTTAAATCCAGAAAGAATATTTTCCACGGAGTATATCTTGAAATCTATAACAGAAGATTTATTACCGAAATTAAAATAAATATTAAAACATAATATTTATTTTCAGAAACCATCAAAATTTCTAGAGAAAATTAATTTTTCCACAATAGAGGTTTCAACACAGATTAGATTTCTAGGGTTTTATATCATTTAATTATTCCAGATTACATGTCAAGTCCAGGCACATTAAAAACATCTAATTTTAGAAGACACAGTCTATATGTCTGAAGTTGTCATCCACTCACCTGGACACCGAGCTAATAATCCAGTCGTAGTCCACTGGTAAATGACTGGTCGTCCCGGGAATTGAACAGAGCTGAATACATAAACGAATTACAATGGAGTTAAATACTGTACTATGACAAATACAGAATGTGTATGCAATGCAGATATTCGTCCCAACCCACGAAGACTTCACAACCCAAGTCGGGCCATGACCGGCGTACGAGGCGAACCGCCTATAGAAGCTCGGCCCAGCTCGCACAAACCTCAGAGTACAAAACTAACACCTAAATACAATTTAATTAGCCAAATTAAAACCGTTTAACAAAAATAAGTTTTAGAAATAATATTCTCATATATTAATAATAAAAAAATCATTAAATAAATAAATATAATTTAAAACAGTTTAACCCTTTCAAATTTAAATACATGCCATAACTCGTTACTTGGTATGTGGAGCATCTAACAGAACTGATAGTCGAGCCTAAACAATAGGGCACTCACTGCTAACAAAACTCCTCACTGAGCGGGGAAAATCAATAACCGTTACAAGCACCTAAAAGAAGAAGTAAGAAGAGAATAAAGAAAGAGAAAAGAAAGAGGGTCAAACCCAGTGGGGGACAACATTCTAGACTGTCTAATACGTGCCTCACAAAGACTGTTTTGAAAACAGTTTCAAAATACGTCGCATGCAGATATAAGTTTACGTACGTATACACACTATATACTGAGTAATAATGTTTTCAAAAATCATTTCGAAATTTTTCGCAAACAAGGCAATCAACAGTCAAATGAACGTATTAGCTAAAATATTTTTCTGAATAAAATATTTAGTTTTCTAAGTATGAAATAACTATAAAAATATTTCTTTTCAAAAGATTTACCCAAAAATTATCTTTATTTTTTTTCCAAAGCTTTTTGAAGAGAAATTCTACAAACATTTTCCAAAAGATTTTCTGAAAGAATTTACAAAGTATTTTTCAGACAAAAATTCCCAAATTTATTTTCAGATAAAATATTTCCAAAATATTTTTAGACAGAGATTTCCAGATCATTTCAGATGAAAACATTTTCAGACGGAAAATATTTTATGACAGAAATACTTTAACTCAACGGGACCTAATCTAACAACTGATAATGTGACTAGGTGGGCTCTGCCACAGTCTAAATAGAGCATGTATCTGGCCAGATACACGGTCACACAATTACTTCAGTAACTAGGGTCTTTACTAATCATTGGTATATCAAAGGCTACGACCTTCGTAGCTATGTGTCCCATATCATTTTTTTTTGCCAAAACATATCGAAATACCAAAACCATTCCACATTTTTAGATAGAAATATTTATTCCAAAAATATTTCAAAACACTGAAATACATTTATTCTCTTCTAGATCGAAACACTCGTTTCAGAACAAAATACTAGTTTCAGAAAACATTCTTAAATCCAGAAAGAATATTTTCTACAAAGCATTTCTGAAATACATACACAAGGATTATTTCCAAAACTCATAATAAATATTAAACCATAATATTTATTTTTAAACTCCTTCGAAATTCCCAGAGAAAAATATATTTTCACAACAGAGGTTTCACACAGACAGATTTTAGGATTTCTATCCTTTAATTATACCAGATTACATGCAAAGAGTTAGACACAACAAAAATAATATAATTTGGAAGACGCATCCTATGTGTCTGAATCTACCATCCACTCACTTGGACACCGAGTTAATAATCCGTAGCGGTCTACTGGTGAAGACTTAGTCGCCTTGAGAACTGAATAGAACTAAGAGCAAAGACGAATTACAATAAGGTCAGATACGGTACCGTGGCCTTACTGAATATGAATGCAATGTAATGCAGACTCGGACCCTCGAGATCACTGAAAAGCTACCTTGGATGAGAATCCACCACCCTCGACTCTAAATACAAAATCTGCGTAAAATTATAGTTTGGTCCCCGACCAGTGTAAAATTAAGTTTTAGTTCCCGATACTTAACAAATTTTAAAACAGTCCTAAAAATGCCGAAATTACCAACTAAATATCCATAAGTCAGAATTCTCAAATTCCACTCCGAACTCCCAGAATTTACTAAATTAGCCTAATTCCTCAAAATTATAAATATGTTCTCCAGTTCTTCAAAATTACAAATCTATACCTCAGATTTAAGAAATTACAAATCTGGCTCCGAAGTCTCCAAAATTACAAATCTGGAGAAAACTTTTCAGAATTTACAAAACTATTCAAAGCAATAAGTTTATTCTCAAAACTACCACAAACCCTCGATTCGACCGACAAATATCGAAACCAAACATGTATTCAGCCTCCAATCGATCCCTTAAACATGAATCCAATTTCAGATTTGACCAGTAAACTCCCAATCGTTATAAAAATCATGAAACTCGAACCTAACCCTAGGTCCACCAAAAATTTATCAAATTTTTTGATTCAAGGCTTGAATCATGTTTATCTAAGTCCTATCTGATATAATCTAGCATCCTCTAACATCCTTTCATCAAGAATCATCTGAAAATTGAAACCAATTTCAAATTCGGCCAAAAATGCATTTCATGAATCAATGCATGAAAATTAGTTAAAAATGAAGAAATGATGTTGATCTTACCTCAGATGATGTTAATGAATAATGGGTGAGCAAGGAGAGAGATATTCAGATGTGATTGAGAGAGTTTTGAGTGAGAAAATGGAGTGAAATGACAAATGGGTCAGCTTTTGGGGTTTATAAGGACAAGCTAATCAAAACGCACCGTTTCAGTGAAATAATAAAGCAATGCACGTCATTCTCATGCTCAACGTACGTTACTGTCATCCACAACGTGCGTCATACATCATCAACGTACGTTGTGATGCATCCAGTAGCCACGGATCCAAAACCAGCACAACACAACGTACGTCGTTCATGCCAACGTACATTGATCATCCTTGCACCCAAGATAACGTACGTCGTGCCTGCTCAACATACGTTGTGCTCCTTTTTCATATAGCGTATGTCTTGTTTGGCTCGGCAACGTGCGTTGATGCTCCTGCTATGCACATAGGTGTCCTCCAACGTGTTCTTAACTTCAACTTGTAAATCCCATCACTCTCGGGACTTAACCACACCCAAACTTTCATGGACAACACCTTTAAACATTCTCGAACACCTCCAAATACCCAAACATCACTTCAATCATTCGATGTTCAAATTGGGACTGAACTAAGATCATTCAAAGTCGAATGACGTTCCACCAAGGACCTTGTCAGAAATTGGGTCAGAACACTACAGAGAATTGATCGGAACAGACAGTGTATTACATACTTCCCCCCTCAAAAGAAATTTGTCCCCGAATTTTCAAAAATTTCAGGTTAGAAGGATTACAGAGGCTAACAGAATACTATCAGCACTCTAGATCTCAATATAGGCTAACTCTGACACCAATCACAAAAAATAAAGTCACAATCCATTACCCTAATTAATCATCCACAGAGAAATTGGCTATCACCCAATAACATCCCAGACTACTCGTACAAGAATATGCAGACAGAAAGAGAGGATGCAGACCAAGCAGTCTCAGAGACAAATGATACAGAAGCAAGCATAGATTGAGACAGATGATACAGATTTATACCTGAATAGAATTAAACAAGCACGCCTCCTCATGCACGTCTCAATAGAGCGAAGTCCCTTAAGAACTTCCACTGACGCTATATGTCTAAGAGCACAAACGTGGACACTGATCAAGGATGAGACTCCAGAAATTCCAACAGATAAACAAACACACAGATAAAAAGGAAAGAGAGTCAGGCGAATCCAAACAAAGTCACCCAGGTTAAGATATGCGACTGTAAATCAACCCTTTGGCAACCACAGGGAGCAAAGGAACGCAACAGATTCAAATGTTTCAGACTAAGATAGCCTGAGGTACCAGAAGAAATTACTTTTCGGATATCCAACCCCATGTCTTATTCATAACTCCTCCATAGTTCTCATACCGATATAATTCATCTCCAGATCCTTACCATAGTCATTCAAGCTCACACCACCTTTGGTATCAAAGTACACAACCGCTCTAGACTTACAAAATCATGCTCTTAACCATACCAGACACTGAGCATTCACAAAATGAATTGAACTAGGTGGTTCAAGGGTTCATCGTCGTACCCCTAGTGCTCCAAACATTCATACTCCAAACTCCTCCACCAAATTATTACATACGTCATGGGTTCAAACCTCAAACCCTAACAGATCCAACTCCGATGCACCTTAAAGCAATATTACTCCGTCGTTACCTTTATCATACAATTCTCCCCACGAAGCCTCTAACATTAGATGTACATCGAGTCTCACTTCAATCACAACTCACTCCCGGAGATACCACTTTTGTCAATCCTTTGTCAAAGAACTAATTGCAAATTGTTGGATCCTAACGTACCAAGTCAAAACCCAATTCATACTGAGGGAAATATCATGTTCTTCCACACCTAACACCTTAAATCAATTGCCACTTCTATTCATTCAAACAATCATGCCACCCCAGAACTCCAGTTTAGCTAAACTATAGCTACACAGAGGTGACAGAGCTTATAAAGGTTTCTAGCGAATCCACTGCTAATTCAACATATACTAACAGAATGTGAAGCGTGATAGAATGCACAACACCAAAGTCAAACAACATACAAATAGAAATATACAGAAATTCAGATGGTCGTATACAAAAATATGCTGAGATTCACCAAAGTTCAACATAATGCAGGAATAAACAGAAGTTCAAAGGAATATGCATAATTATGCCAAAGCATACAAAAGTCCTACAGAGACCTTAGTAAGTGTACGCCAAAAGGATGTCGTGATGAGACAGCATTGATGAGCAAATTTTAGAAAGGTCTATTACCAGGGTATGCTAGATTGATAGCAGCTCTTAGACTGAAAACAGTGGAAAAGATTGTTGAGGCCGCAAGGACCTTTGAATACATTGATGGGAGACACTCAGAGGAAACTTTAATAAAAAAGTAGGATCGAAGGAGAAGGGAATATCCATCTGAGTTGGGGTTAGAGTAGTTAACCTGGCCGGAGGCATAACTTCTTCTCAAGGCAATATGGCAGTAGTTAAAAGGTTGGTATGGTACAGTTGGGCGTATATGCCAAGTTTCAAAATAGAACTCTAAATGTCGGAGGCACAAGGGAAGGCCCAATTCCTTGTTGCAATAAGGGTGAAAGGAAACACCCTGGGTAGCGTGGTAAGCTAAAATAAAACTGCTATTTTTACATGCAGTCAGTGCATATGATAGCTGAATGTCCCCATCAACTTGCTGTCAAGTCCTAAGTAGGACAAATTAATGCCTCAGAATCCGTTGAGGAGAGGTGGTTAGGAGGTCTAGATTCTGTTGGGCTCTGGTAGCTCAAATGGAGGAATTTAATCTCTGAATTGGTGTTTGATCTATCAGGAGTTTTAGACCTCAGATGTGGCAAATTCATCTGCTTCTTATCTCTATGCTTCACGGGAGAACAAAAGGTACAAGCTCATTCCTGAATTAGGCCCAGGAGATATAACCTCGTCTCCTAAAATCTTCCCACCACACCACTATTCGACCGGCTAAAAGAATGCTGCACACCTGACCCTTTCGGTGTCATCGGTGTAGTTCAGAGTAATGAGACAACGCTCAAGTTGAGATCCTCCCTATTGTACCCTTAAATCTCGATGGCTTGAGCTTCAAAGAACTTATCAGAAGGGTTCCATCATTAACCTCGGGTGCATCAAGTGCAACCGTCAGAGTAGCTTCTGCTGGCTAAACTCCAGCTACCTGACTTGGAGCAAATTGCTCAACATGATTAAAAATCTGAGCAAAGCGATCAAAAAAGATAGACTGAGCCATAAGCAGTGGCTGAGGCACCAAAAATGTGACCTCTTGGCTAACACGTGAGTCGTGCTAACCCACATCAAACTGAATGGCAATTGTAGCGAATCGTCACCTGACTGCCTCTTAAGGTCTTCTATGACGACAAGGCATATATACAAAGGATAGATAGACAGACATATATAACAGATATGCAGATGTCAGAATGTAAACTATTGCCATAGTTCCTAACGAAATAGCCATAAAGGTATATAGAAACAATTATTATGAGACATATACAGAGGCAAATTAGACTGACTTGACCAAGAATACCTAAGCTACACAACCAACCCATATTATGATAACCTAGGCTCTGATACCACCTTTGTCATGACCCAAGTCGGGCAATGACCGACATACGAGGAGAATCGTCTACGGAAGCTCGACCCATCTCGTACAGGCCCCAGAGTACAAAACTAACACTCAAATACAGTTTAATTAGCCAAATTAAAATCGTTTAACAAAAATAAGTTTTCAAAATAATATTCTCAAATATTAATAATAATAAAATCATTAAAAAAATAAATATAATTTAAAACAGTTTAACCCTTTCAAATTTAAATACAGGTCATAACCCACTACTCGGTATGTGAAGTATTTAACAGAACTGATAGTCGAGCCCAAAAAACAGGGCACTCACTGCTAACATAACTCCTCACTGAGCGCGGGAGATCAACAACAGCTACAAACACCTAAAAGAAGAAGTAAAAAGAGAACAAAGAAAGAGAAAAGAAAGGGGGTCAAACCCAGTGAGGGACAACACTCCAGACCGCCTCATACGTACCTCACAAAGACTGTTTTGAAAACAATTTCAAAATACGTAGCATGCAGATATAAGTGTACGTACGTATACACACTATGTACTGAGTAATAATGTTTTCGAAAATTATTTCGAAATCTTTCGCAAACAAGGCAATCAATAGTCAAATGAACTTATTAGCTAAAATATTTTTCCGAATAAAATATTTAGTTTTCTAAGTACGAAATAACCATAAAAATATTTTCTTTCAAAAGATTTACCCAAAACTTGTCTTTATTTTTTTTTCCAAAGCTTTTCAAAGAGAAATTCTACAAACATTTTCCAAAAGATTTTCCCAAAAGATTTTCTGACAGAATTTACAAAGTATTTTTCAGACGAAAATTCGCAAATTTATTTTCAGACAAAATATTTCCAAAATATTTTTAGATAGAGATTTCCAAATCATTTTCAGACAAAAATATTTTCAAACGAAAAGCATTTTTTGACAGAAAAACTCTAACTCAACGGGACCTGTCTGATAACTGATAATGTGACTAGGTGGGCTCCGCTACCAGTCTAAATAGAGTATGTATCTGGTTGGATACACAGTCACCCCATTACCTCGGTAACTAGGCTCTTAACTAATCATTGGTATACCAAAGGCTACGACCCCAGTAGCTAGGTGTCCCATATCGTAATGTTTTTTTTGCCAAAACTTATCGTAATACCACAACCATTTCACATTTTCAGACATAAATATTTAATCCAAAAATATTTTAAAGCACTAAAATAACATTTTTTTCCAGACCGGAACAATCATTTCAGAAAAAAATACTAGTTTCAGAGAACATTCTTAAATACAGAAAAATATTTTCTACAAAGCATTTCTGAAATCCATACAAAAGGTTTATTTTCAAAACTCATAACAAATATTAAACCATAATATTTATTTTCAAACAGCTTTGAAATTCTGAAAGAAAAATCCATTTTCACAACAGAGGTTTCACAAAGATAGATTTTAGGATTCTTATCATTTAATTATACCAGATTATATGCAAAGAGTCAGACACAACAAAAATAATATAATTTAGAAGACACAACCTATGTGTTTGAAGTTGTCATCCACTCACCTGGACACTGAGCTAATAATCCAGTAGTGGTCTACTGGTGAAGGGCTGGTTGCCTCAAGAACTGAACAAAACTAAGAACAAAGACGAATTACAACAAGGTTAGATACGGTACTATGGTCTTACTGAATATGAATATAATGCAATACAGACTTGAACCCTCAAAGTCACCAAAAATCTACCTCGGGTGAGCATCCATCACCCTCAAGTCTAAATACGAAATCTGCGTAAAATTATAGTTTGGCCCCGACCAGTGTAAAATTAAGTTTTAGTCCCGGAGACTTAACAAATTTTGAAACAATCCTCAAAGAATGTCGGGATTGCCAACTAAACATCCATAAGTCAGAATTTCCAAATTCCACTCTGAACACGCAGAATTTACAAAACTGGCCTACTTCCTCAAAATTACAAATATGTTCCCCAGTTCTTCAAAATTACAAATCTATACCTCATATTTAAGAAATTACAAATCTGTCACTTTCCAGAATTTACAAAACTATTTCAAGCCATAAGTTTATTCTCAAAACTACCAACCTCTCGATTCGGACCGACAAATATCAAAACCAAACATGTTTCCTGACTCTAATCGATCCCCTGAAATCCAACCTCAGATTTGACCAATAAACTCTCAATCGTTCTAAAAATCATCAAACCCGAACCAAACCCTAGATCCATCAAAAGTTCATCAAATCTTTCTATTCAAGGCTTGAACCATGTTTATCTAAGTCCTATGTGATATACTCTAGCATCCTCTAACATCCATTCATCAAGAATCATCCAAAAATTGAAACCCATTTCAAATTTGAACAAAAATGCATTTCATGAATCAATGCATGCAAATGAGTTAAAAATGAAGAAAGGATGTTGATATTACCTTAGATGATGTTAAGGAATGATGGGTGAGCAAGGAGAGAGAGATTCATACGAGATTGAGAGAGTTTGAGTGAAAAAATGGAGTGAAATGACGAATGGGTCAGGTTTTGGGGTTTATAAGGACGAGTTGATCAAAACGCACTGTTTCAGCGAAATAACAAAGCAACGTACGCCATTCTCATGCTTAATGTATGTTATTGTCATCCACAACGTACGTCATACATCATCAACGTACGTTGTAATGTATCCAGTAGGCACAGATCTGAAACCAACACAACACAATGTACGTTGTTCATGCCAGCATACATTGAACATCCTTGCACCCTAGATAATGCACATCGTGCCTACTCAACATACGTTGTGCTCCTGTTCCATATAACGTACATCTTGCTTGGCTCGATAACGTGCGTTGATGCTCCTGCTGTGCGCATAGGTGTTCTCCAACGTGTTCTTAACTTCAAATCGTAAATTCCATGACTCCCGGGACTTAATCACACCCAAAATTTCATGGAAAACACCTTAAACATTCTCAAACAACTTCAAATACCTAAACATCACTTCAATCATTTGAGGTTCAAATTGGGACTGAAGTAAGATCATTCGAAGTTGAATGACGTTCCACAAAGGACTTTGTCAAAAATTGGGTCGGAACGCTACAGAGAATTGATCGGAACGGACAAGGTATTACATACCTCCCCCCTCAAAAGAAATTTGTCCCCAAATTTTCAGAAATTTTAGGTCAGAAGGATTACAGAGGCTAACTAAATACTATCACCACTCTAGATCTCAATCTAGGCTAACTCTAACATCAATCACCAAAAATCAAGTAACAATCCATGACCCTAATAAATCATCCGTAGAGAAGTTGGTTATCACTCACTAACATCCCAGACTACTCGTACCAGATTATGCATACAGATAGAGAGGATGAAGACCATATAGTCTTAAAGACAAATGATACAGAAGCATGCAGAGACTGAGATAGATGATACATACTTATACCCTAACAGAATTAGACAAGCACGAATCCTCATGCACGTCTCAATAGAGCGAAGTCCCTTAAGAACTTCCACTGACGCTCAGATGATACAAAAGTGCAAAAGTCAAAGGTTCATATTCCTAGAGACAAGATTATATGTCCAAGAGCACAAACGTGGACACTGATCAAGGATGAGACTTCAGAAATTCCAATAGATAGACAGACACACAGAGCAAAAAGAAAGAGAGTCAGACCAGTGTAAAGTCACTGAAAATCTACCCCGGTGAGAATCCATCACCCTCGATTCTAAATACGAAATCTGCATAAAATTACAGTTTGGTCCCCGACCAGTTTAAGATTACATTTTAGTTTCTAAGACTTAACAAATTTTGAAATAGTCCTTAAAGAATGTCGGGATTACCAACTAGACATTCATAAGTCAGAATTCTCAATTTCCACTCCGAACTCCCAGAAATAACAAAACTAGCTTAATTCCTCAAAATTACAAATTTGTTCCCAGTTCTTCAAAATTACAAATCTATAACTCAGATTTAAGAAATTACAAATTTGGCTCCAAAATCTCCAAAATTACAAATTTGGAGAAAACTTTTCAGAATTTTAAAAATTTCGTAAAACCATAAGTTTATTCTCAAAACTACCGAACTCTCGATTCGATCGACAAATATTGAAACCAAACATATATCTTGACTCTAATCGATCCCCTGAACATGAATCTAACATCATATTTGACAAATAAACTCTTAATCGTTCTAAAAAATTCAAACCCGAACCTAACCCTAGGTCCACCAAAAATTCATCAAATCTTTCAATTTCAAGGCTTGAATCATGTTTATCTAAGTCCTATATGATATACTCTAGCAACCTCTAACATCCATTCATTAAGGATCATCCGAAAATTGAAACCCATTTCAAATTCGGCGAAAAATGCATTTCATGAATCAATGCATGAAAATGAGTTAAAAATGAAGAAAGGATGTTAATCTTTCCTCAGATAATGTTAGGGAATGATGGGTGAGCAAGGAGAGAGAGATTCATATGAGATTGAGAGAGTTTGAGTGAAAAATTGGAGTGAAATGATGAACGGGTCGGGTTTTGGGGTTTAAAAGGATGAGCTGATCAAAACGCACCGTTTCAGCGAAATAACAAAGCAACGTACGCCATTCTCATGCTCAATGTACGTTACTGTCATCCACAAAGTGGGTCATACATCATCAACGTACGTTGTGATGCATCTAGTAGCCACGGATACGAAACCAACACAGCACAACGTACGTCATTCATGCCAACGTACATTGATCATCCTTACACCCTAGATAATGTATATCGTGCCTACTCAAATTACGTTGTGCTCCTTTTCCAGATAATGTATGTCTTGCTTGGCTTGACAAAGTTCGCTGATACTCCTACTGTGCACATAGGTGTCCTCCAACGTGTTCTTAACTTCCAATCATAAATTCCATCACTCCCGGGACTTAACCACACCCAAACTTTCATGGACAACACCATTAAACATTCTCAAACACCTCCAAATATTGAAACATCACTTCAATCATTCGAGGTTCAAATTGGAATTGAACTAAGATCATTCGAAGTTGAATGACGTTCCACCAATGACCTTGTCAAAAATTGGGTCGGAACGTTATAGAGAATTGATCGGAATGGACAGGGTATTACAATGACGAAAGAAACCCTATTGCAAATGAGTATATAATACTCTCGGCGAAAATGGTACCTCGATGTAAAATTGCAATTTAGCCCCTAACTCTCAAAAGTTGCTAATCAATCTTCAAATGTCTCAAAATATACAAATAGGAATTCCGAATAAATCTAAATTCACTTCTAGTGTCCAAATGCAAAATATCAAGTTCAGTCTCCTCTTTGGCAAATTTTCCAAATAGTCCATCTCTCAATTCCACTAATAGAAACTGAATTCAAACACCCACACTGATCACAATCAACCTCAGGAACTCAAATCCATAATTGGTTTCTCCAAAACAAACCAAAATCATCATAGTTTGGCTCAAACCCAAACCAAACCCTAACCCTAACCCATTAAAACAACCTCAAATCTTTTGATTTTGGGCTTAATCTAGGTTCCTCTAACCTTAAGCAATCTTGATATAACAATATTTAACAATCATTCCAACAGAAATCAACAAATCTGACTTAGATTTGTCAAACTGTCATGAACTGGACCCATTTATGAATAACCTCAAATTTCTACAAATCACACTAAATCTAAGTGTTTCTAACTTCGATCTATTAGGATCTAACACCTTAGAACATCCATTTTGACAGAATTACTCAAATATGAAAACTTAAGTCAAATAGGACCCAAATGAGATTCAGAAATTAAGAGTATGAAATGAGTGAAGAGAAGAGATTAGGATGATAATCTTACCTCCAGATATGAGTGCAGACGTTGGGGAGACAAGGATGAAGTCAGAGAAAAGATTTGAGAGTGAGAGAGAGTGAGAATGATGAATGACGGACGAAGGTCGGGTGAGGGGGTATTTATAAACCCATCTCGCCAAAACACAAAGTTTCACTATTTTTTAGCATTTTGGCCATATTAACGCGTACACCATCTACACTCATTCAAGGAGTTCAACGTGCGTAGATCCCCCCATAGCGCACATAGACGACACTTAGCAACTTTCGGCTCGAACCCAGATCAACATCAACGTGCATAGCTCCTTCAACAGCGCACGTAGATGACTTGAAACCCTACAGATCATTCCCAGATCATGATCAACGTGAGTACTACTTGTACAAGGAACGTAGACGGCTCCACTTGCTCACGGTTTACATCCAGGTGATGATCAACATGCAGAACCCCTCCAATGCTCATAAAACCTCACCAACGCACACAAACGACTTTAGGCATGTTCATGGTCCATCCCAACAACGATCTTAGAAACCATTCAAAGTGCGTTAGTGAACTCCATCACACCTTATCATGCGCACAACCGCATTCCAAACTTAAAATATTAATTCTCATCATTGTCGATACCTAAGAATGCCCAAACTGACATAAATAACATCCTTAAACATTCTTCAAACACTTAAATATCATGTCAAACATTCAAGAATCAAATTGGAATGAACTACGATCATTCGAAATCAAATGACATTCCACTAGAGACCTTGTCGAAATCGATCGGAATGCTACAGGGAATCTCATCGGAACGAACGGGGTATTACATTTAATTAGGCTCCGGGAGTTTTGAGTCCATGCCATATTAATAGTACTGTTTCATTGCAGCATTTTTTAGCTAAAAAATGGGCAAATGTCTCACAGTTAATGGATAACAAATATTTAAAAAGTTTCCTTTTGGCTTTCTGTTTATCAACTAATGTTGAGTCTAAATTCTTATTTTTCATTAACTTCTGATATCCAAATAAACTGCTTGACTTGGTTCTTTTTTTTCCCCCAATTTACACCGAACTCTTGAACCCTTATTATACAGACAGAACTGCTAACACTTGTCTTATAATATTAGGTATACTCTCAACTATGGATAGAACTGCTACTACTTGTCTTCATCATCACCGTTTATTACTTTTGGATTTAATGGTGAGGATTATATTTAAATAAGTTAATTACATCAACCATTAGATTCAAATACAATAAATGTTGCCTATGAAAAGTAAATTACATTAACCATTAAATTCAAAAAACTTACTCTTGAGTAAGTTGAACCTAACTCGATGTGTGTGTGTGTGTCTAGTGACAGACATAGAAAAAATTTCCAAGGGGGGCCATTTATATATCACACAGGAAAAAAGCTGTGACATACTTGTATCCTGTTCCAGGTTCTTTGTTCTATCAATAAATGCCTCCACAGTTGCTGACATTTGCTGATCACCACTCCTCTCAGAATTGTTGAGCTTCTCTAAATTCCTGCTCTTCAAGTTTGTAACAACGGTATCAACAGCCATGCTGATACCACGCCTAAGTCCATTGCATTCATTGCTACCGCAACTGACTTGCATCTTTCAGTGAATATAGCTCACATCAAAACAGTAGCACAAGTGGTCCCTGCAAGACACATTAAGTTATTGTTCTTTAGTCGATAAAAAAAATGATAGAACCAATCTGACTTTAATAGTTTAATCTGCAAAGCAAATCAAAAGTCTAATAAACTGGGCTTACCATCTCCAGCAACATCATTGGTTGCATTTGCAACCTATTTCTCAAGACTCACACCAATATTCTTGACTTTATCCTTGCACTCAATGCTCTTTGCATCAGCAATTCACATATCATGGTGGGCTTTTCAAATTCCAACCAGGAGAAAATGAGAAAAAAACAATTGTACATTTCACTAAATCTTAGAACTGTTAGTCTTTAACCCATCTAGAAACATGGCAAATGCATACACAAAACAAAAACATGTTTTGAAAGAAATATAATCTCAAGTGTTACATATTCAAGCAACATCAATATAAAAAGCCTACAAGAAATTCTTAAACTCAAGAACATAAATTTTAGTCAAATTTAAATTAAACTATATGAAAAGACAAAAAAGTAAAGGACAATCACATATCAAAATATATCCAAGAACAGAAGAATTAAAATATTATGGTAACATAAAGCACTAAAAACGGGTAGTGTATGATGTAAGCACTTATAAGGATAGGGACCATCTCATCCAAGTTGGTAAAGGCTAAAGCTAAACAACTATTTTCATAAATAATTCAATTCAAAGTTTCAAAATAAATCCAATCATTCAATCAAACAGACATCAAACAACATAAATTCAATCATTAAATCTAAAATGGTGTTCATTGTCAATTATATATCTACAAGGCAAAAATGAAATTCTCAAGGTCAAAAATAAGAAAATGGCATCAATTGACAAAACAGAAATAAATAGAAAAAAAAGGGAAAAGACATGGAAGAGTTCACTGAGATTAAAGTTATGCCAAACAACAATTTTGTCAAAACCAAAAAAAGCTACGCAAAGGCAACAGAACAACTGTAATCAATGGAAATAAGGGAGCATATTCAAAGAATTCCTTCCAAATAAGAAAGGCAAATCTGGCATAAGCAATCTGTTTCGATTTCCAACATGATCAAATTCAATTTCAAACCCTAAAAAACACTTACATTTAAAGAAAGAGAGAACGCTAGAACACAACTTACCAGAAAAAAGACGTCACCGGCAGTGATTCTGTGGTGACAGAAGTCGGAACAGACGGTGGTGACTGTTGTGGTTTAACATATGATTTGCTTCTATTGCTTGAAGATGTCGATACTTTGCTTGCTTTGCTCCTCACAGTTTCACATCTGATTTGCTTGTCTTTATTTTATTTATTTGTTTGTTTTAGGCCGCAAGGTAAAAAAAATAGAACCCAGTCATCTTCAACCTTCATCTCTTACGGCTGAGGGTTTTGTTGAGCAAACGCCGACGGATCCCACTACCTATATGGGGTTCCGTCGACTGCAAGGGTGATCACCTATATATATTGTCAGTGGTGGAGTGATTTTTTTAAAAAAGATTGAAGTCAAACGTTAAAGGAATCCATTCAATTTAAAGAAGAACATATTTATGTAAGAAAACAAGCTGCTAGTTGGACACGGACGGACAAACGGACTTGGCGCTGCCCGTGTGCGACGCTAGAAATGGATTGGAAGCAAGTTGGGTGGCCATGGCCGTGGCCATGCCCATGGTGCTCCAGGACACCTTTTTTTCAAGGCACGGACGTGCATGGGAGGTCGAGTCTTGACTGGTTTCGACCGGATCTTACTTCTCTTGCCTGTGTCTTGAGTTTATGAAGGGTTTGAGGGATGGTTTAAGGTTTTTCTTGTCTCTTTTAGCTTGTATTCTTTGTAAACTATAAATAGGTGGGCTGAAAACAATTTTATAAGCTTTTGAACGCCATTGTAAGCCATTGTGCTTGGTTTTGACTCTGAATAGTAGAATTACTTGTGCTCTGCTCGTGGACGCAAATCAAATTGATCAAACCACGTAAATATTGTGTTCTTCTGTGATTGCTCTTTGTTATTCTGCATTCTTCTATCGCCAATTTTCTCCTGACAAGTGGTATTAGAGCCACATAAATTTGTTCAGAAACTCTTGGGTTCGTTATGTAGAAAAAATTTGTCTTCGTACAAATTCGAGATTGAGAAATTCAATGGGTCGAATGATTTCATGCTGTGGAAGCTGAAAATGAAGGCAATTATGGTCCAACAGAAGTGTGAGGAGGAGATTGAAGGTGAAGAGAAATCACCAGTAAAACTGACAGCAGCGCAGAAAGCGGAGGTTGTGAAGAGAGCGCATATTGCAATTCTATTGAATTTGGCAGATGAAGTCTTGAGGGATGTAGCTGATGAAACTACTACAACAAGCTTATGGTAGAAGCTTGAGAGTAAGTATCAGAAAAGATCCCTGTTAAACAAGCTTTATCAGAAAAGGCAGCTGCATATCTTGAAGATATCAGAAGGCATGCAGGTGAACAAACATCTTGATAAATTTAATAGGATTGTATTATATTTGAAAGGTGTTGGTGTTGACATTGAGGAAGAGGATCAAGCTATGTTTCTGTTATATTCTTTGGCTAAATCATATGAGAGTTTTGTTGATACTATCATGTTTGGTAGAGATGGAATTTCTGTTAATGATGTTAAGTATGGTTTATTGTCTAAAGAACTGAAGAGGTTAACATCTAGTTCGGGTGGAGATATAGTGCAGCTCGGGTGAACTATAAGTAGGGACAATAGAATAGGAAAGAATCATGGTTTGAGGTGTTATGACTGTAAGGAGATAGGGCATATGAAAAAGAATTGTCCTCATAGGGGAAACAATGATAAATTAA
The DNA here is from genome assembly GCA_948243855.1 of Flueggea neowawraea. Classification (NCBI taxonomy): domain Eukaryota; kingdom Viridiplantae; phylum Streptophyta; class Magnoliopsida; order Malpighiales; family Phyllanthaceae; genus Flueggea; species Flueggea neowawraea. Next base: position 30,275 of record CAODLS011558431.1, read on the forward strand.
GGGCAACAGTTGTTCAGAAAAATTCTGATGAGGGGGGAGCAGTGAAGTGTTGACAGTTACTGCATGTAGATTTGAAGATAGTTCGGTTATTGACACTGGTGTAACTTATCATTTGACTTTTTCTAGGAAATTGTTTGATTCTTTCAAAGAATGGAAAGCCAGTGTGAAATTAGGAGATGGTGAGAAGCTGAGTGTTGAAGACAGTGGATCTTTGAAGATCATGATGTATGACGGGTGGTAAGGAAACTTGATGCTTGGTATGTCCCAGGTTGTGGAGGAACTTGATTTCTGTTGGTGCTTTGGCTAAGCATGGTTATGTTTTCTCTGGAAGAGGTGGAGAAATTCGGGTGTGTAAGGGCTCTTTGGTAGTGATGAAGGGTAAATTGTGGAATGACATTTACACATTGACTGGGAACTCGATAATTGCTAATGGTTTAAGGACTATTGTGAGTTCTACTGGAAAACGGGTAGAGTTTGTGATCGAGACTCCGGAATAGGCAAAGATCGATCAAGTTGATTCACAAGGGCTAACAACAAGTGAACCAGAGCATGGTAATTGTGTTGGTGATTTTCAAAAGCAGTCACTTGAAGACACATGAAATATGTGGAGTGTTGTGTTATTAGGAGTGGATGGAAAGCTAGCTAGTGAAGGCAAGTTCGGGTTGTACTTGGTTCGTTGTTGTAAAACTTGAGGTTCGTCGTGGTGGTGTGGCATATGAGTGATTCGGGAATCATAGTTGGACAGGGAAAGAAAATTCACTTCAAGGTGGAGAACTGTTAATGTTGGAGTGATTTTCTTGAAGAAGATTGAAGCCAAACCTTAAAGGAATCAATTTAAGTCAAAGAGGGATGGATTTTTGAAGGAAAACAAGTTGTTAGTTGAACACAGATGGACACACGGGCGTGGCACTGCCTGTGTGGGATGCTGGAAATAGATTGGAAGCAAGTTGGGTGGCCACGACCATGCCCGTGGTGTTCCAGGATGCCTTTTTTCAAGACGCAGACGTGCATGGGAGGCCGTGTCTTGACTGCTTTTGATCGTGTCTTGCTTCTTTTGCCCGTGTATTGAGTTTATGACAGGTTTGAGTGATGGTTTAAGGTTTTCCTTGTCTATTTTGGCTTGTATTCCTTGTAAGCTATAAATAGGTGGCTTAAGAACAATCTTGTAAGCTTTTGAACGTCGTTGTAAGCCGTTGTGCTTGGTTTTGACTCTGAATAGTAGAATTACTTGTGTTTTGCCCGTGGACGTAGATCAAATTGATCAAACCATGTAAATCTTGTGTTCTTGTGTGATTGTTCTTTGTTATTCTACATTCTTCTATCGCCGATTTTTTCCTGATATATATCATCATATAAATGTACGAATGTGAGAAATTTTTTTTAACAATTTTATCTCTCTTTTTTTATTCATAAATACTTATAAGCCTTTTTGACGATAGAAATGATTGGAAATGGCGATAACATATATAAATGGAGATTTAGGGATTCGAATTTGCTAACAATTATGATTGGAAATGGGAAGCGTGGGTTGATGATCACGTTCATCTTGTGATTTTCAGGGGCACGTTTCTTGTCGTAAGACATGGACTTCAAATTTAATCACAAAACTCATGGACGTATGAATGTCATAACAATTAGTATTATAGGAGGATACCTAACTTGGAAATAGCAATTGTTCCTATATCATAATGCTATAGGAAGTTTAGATTTCGGTTATCTAGGATAGTTGGTATTATCCAACATGTCAAATACATTTAAGATAATTTAATAAAGTTATCAAATACATATAATGATTATCTTAAATGTATTTGAAAAATAGATAACTATTAAATGGAGATAAATATCTATGATGAGTATATGAGGTAATTCCATCTCTATATATCCTTTATCTCCAGAATAAAGTTTGCCTATTTGTTGGAATCCATAATACTATACACGCAACGAAAAATAAAATTTTCCAACGAATTTCACCAAAGATCCAAGCAAATTGATAAAACCGATTAAGGAGCGTGCGTTTACCTCAATACTTCGGAACAAGAATGGGAATGTGCAGTTGGGTTTGAGTCTTAGATGCTGTAAGATACCAACGTCCTCTACCAGTATCCACACGAACGAACTTCGAAGGTGTTGGTGTGCTAGTACCGATTTTTGACCCTCAAAAATATGCCTTACTATTTTTCTGTCTTGTTTCTATAACAAGGATGACAAATAATGAATAATCACGGATAAGGGTTCATAAAATCCTTTTAATAGGTTTTGGTAAACCCTACTCCTACTCTCACTAGGGTACTAAGTCTTGTCCCATAAGAATTCTCTTATTCCTTGTCTAACAAGGATAGACTACCCAATTATTTATTTATTAATAAATAAATTTTGGTCCATTTTATTTCATAAATAAAATATAAATTTGACCCACTATATTTATAAATATTAATTGTCATGTTGACCAAGTCAAATTTCTTTTTAGTTGAATAAGTCAAAGAAACTCTTTCTTTTGTTGACTAAGTCAAACAAACTACTTTGACTAGGTTAAAAGAATTTTAGTTTGCTTTAAAACTATTACAAAATAAATTATTTCATCTTATATTTTAAAACAACTAACCAATTAATTGTATTTAAAATGTTCACATAAGATAATAGCAAGATACATTATAAATAGCAGTTCGTTATAGCGTGTGATCCTGTAGGTTCACTCAGTATTAGCAGGAGAGATAACCATTTAAGCCCACAAGTCATAAACGGGCCCTAATAAGACATTATGACTACCCAACATGAGCAAATTCGATGACTCTAGAATACCTAATCCATAGTACGATATTTAGTCTTTTTGTCACGCGATATCTCGAATTAAGCATAAAGCACCGAAGGTGTTGGTGTGCTAGCACCGAATTTTTTACTCTAAAAAATATGCCTTACTATTTTTCTCTCTTGTTTCTGTAACAAGGATGGCAAATAATGAATAATCACGGGTAGGATTTCATAAAATCCTTTTAATAGGTTTCGGTAAACCCTACTCCTACTCTCACTAGGATACTAAGTTTTGTCCCACAAAAATTCTCTTATTCCTTGTCTAACAAGGATAGACTACCCAAGTATTTATTTATTAATAAATAAATTTCGGTCCATTTTATTTCATAAATAAAATATAAATTCGACCCACTATATTTATAAATATTAATTGCCATGTTGACCAAGTCAAATTTTTTTTTAGTTGAATAAGTCAAAGAAACTCTTTCTTTTGTTGACTAAGTCAAACAAACTACTTTGACTAAGTTAAAAGAATTTTTGTTTGTTTTAAAGCTATTATCAAACAAATTATTTCATCTTACATTTTAAAACAACTAACAAATTAATTGTATTTAAAATGTTCACAAAAGCATAGAGATCGAAACAAATAACTCCCGCGGTCCATAATCAAAAAAAGAAAAGTTTGGGACATTAAACAGCTTGTATCCATAGAACATCTGCCGTAACATAGATAATAAATAAATAGGGGTTAATATCATTCCAACGGCCATTATAAAAGTAACTAGTATTTTTGGTATTAAAAGA
>CAODLS011558927.1:0-16522 GCA_948243855.1 Flueggea neowawraea
AAACAGTAAGCACACAATAGTGCTAAAACATAGCCCCAAAAGAAGCTGATATCATCCTAGAAAGCATAGAAGGTTTAAAAAAAAAATCTGCTGAACAAACACAGTTCTCCTTTCTAGTCAACTAGAAGTTCCCGTCGCTTGTAGCGAACCATCACCTTTCCTTTTACACCCACGACCATTGCATTCCAGTCGATCTCAGGGAAAGGGGATACCAGATCAAATTCAAAGTTCCGCAGCAGGTGACTCCATAGAGCCTTTATCTGCAAGTAGGCAAATGGTTCACCTAGGCATCCGTGCCTGCCACCTCCAAAAGAAATATAAGAAAATGCACCTGTTGCCTTGTCTTCTTCTCTCCCCGGAGCAAATCTGTTAGGATCATACTTATCTGGCTCCCTATAAATGTGAGGAAGTCGATTTGCAAATGCAGGAGATGTCGCTACAATGTGACCCTTTGGTATGTCATATTCTTTTCCATCTCGAGTTGTCACTCTGAAGTCACTGTGTGAGCTGCGGAGAAGCATAATCAGAGGAGGATGGAGTCTTAGGGCCTCTTTGATGCATCTATACAGAACATCCATCTCAGACAAAATATCATGGTCAATTTTGTTTCCGTGCTTCTTCATAATGGTTTTCTGCTCCTCCAACACCTCAGATAGGTACTCCTTGTAATGTAGAAGATAGGCACCAGTCCAAGTGGAAGTGATAGAGCTAGTGTGCTGCCCAGCAAAGAGAGCAGCAATAAGCAAACCTGTGACCTCACTCTCGGTTGTTGACCGACCATCTTTGTACTTTGATTCCATGAAGCACTGCAGCATGTCATTCTCTGATTTACCAGCACTGTGTCGGGAACCTATGATGTTAGCAAAGATTTCTGCCAGCCTCTTACGAGCCTGATCTCTACGACGATGTGCTGGAATTGGGAGATAGGGGAACAAAACACTAATCGGTAGCATTCCATTGTCCAGGTCATGGAATAATGTAGACACATCATCGAAAAGCTTATTACGAACTTCTTGACCCAATAGACACCTACTGGCTGTTAAGATGATCAGCTGCTCAAGTTCATACTTGAGGTCAACCTCACCACTGTCTCCCCATTTCGAGAAGTAGTCCTGTAAAGTTTTACAACATGGACGGAAACAAAAATCAGAAACATATAATTCAAACGTGATGTACCATGATAATATGAGAAATCATACAGAAATATATGAAATTAAAAGATTTCCATGCAAGACAATAAAATAAAAAACAAGGTCTTCATCACATTTATGACTATTGTAAACCAACAAATGCCAAATTTTTAATAGAAAAAACATTAATATTAAAGTTACGTCCTCAAAATTTTCCCAACATTAACAATCACCTTCAACAGCAGCATTAAATTAGTATAGTATCCCAAAAACTGGTTGAACAAAAGTAAAACTGAAAAGCTAGTAAAATCAACATAGGCAGCAAAAATCAGCAAGCCGAAAACAAAGAAAACAATCAATATACTGAAACTCAAACTTCCAGCAAACTACTTACCTCTGCTTCCATAACCATCTGATCCACATAGCCTTTGAGTTTGTTCACTCTTAAAGCCTCTGTGAAGAACCGGAACTGCTCTTGACGAATAGAATAATCCACATCAAACACAACACCAGGTCCAAAAGTAGGTACATTAAACTGATAAACTTCTTGTTGGCTGAGATCAGACTCTGAGGCCTTGAAGAAATGAGCAGACACCTCAGGACCAATCAAGAAAGTAATCTTCCTGTTAACTAGCTTCAAAGTGAAAACACTGCCTAGCTTGGAGTACTCCTCGCGAAGCAACACAACCGGACCTTTCAAGAAGCGGAATAGCCCTCCAATGATCGGCAATCCCTTGACAACTGGAGGCAAACGCTTTGCAGACCTCGGCATGAGAAGCGTAGAGATTATCTTGGCCACTACTATAGTGGCCACAATAAGTAAACCAACATTGTAGACCCTGTTATCGGTATCCATGGCACACGGCAATTAAACTGCAAATCCAAAAAACGAACAGAACCATCAGATTAACAGATCTACAAAATTCAGTACAACTAATGCAAGCAAATACAATCACATTTACAAATAGCTAAAAGGACAAATCTTTCCAAAATAAATAGCAAAAAACACTTCGTAAACAAAGCAAAAACCAGAATTTCTACACTACTGATAATCACACATCAGTGCAGAAAGCTAAATGACAGTAATAAATTCATTCAAAAACACAAACAATAATTCATGTAGAGCAACGGAAAAGTCTTCACCTCGCATTACAGTGCTAAACTTAAAAAAAAATAAAAAAGGAACAGAAAAACTTGACTTTCTTCTCAGGTAGTACACAATGAAACCCACTGCATTGTAATGTATCGCCAAATCCAACAAGAACCACAAATTCCCACAAAAAAATCAAAACTAATAAGATCTCTATAAGAAAAAGAAAATAATTTAAAAAAAATAAAGAATCGAAGCGCACCATACAAGCAAGAAAATCAGTGTAATGCAATTCCAATCAATGGTCCCAACTTACCAAATTTCAGGGAAAAAAATATTAAAAATACCAAATCTCACATGCACAACGCTTCGCGCTGTCTCACAATCTCAAAAATCCATAATGGAACCTGTAAAACCAAAAATAATAACAATCATAATCATAAACCCGATCAAGAAAAAAAAACTAATAAAACAATTAAAAATATGAAGTGAAACCGCATTGACATGGATCTGGGATGACAACGTTAACTAATAAATTAAAGGAAAGAACAAATTAATTACCAGAAATCAAAATGATTGAGAAATGAGAAAAGGATGAGAAGTGGGATTTTGACTGAGAGAATGTGAAAGATAAAGACCCATATTTGCCACTACTTAGACTGTTTCTAAGCCACAGTTCCTAAAATAGTCTTGCGAGATATTATTTAATATTTTTATTATTATTTTATTAAAGTTTGTAGTTTTTAGTCTCTCAGATTTTTTATCCGTAACTTATGAGCTACTTTAAAAATTCTGCAGGACACCTACTCAATTTTTCACAAAACACAATTTTATTTTAATACCCTAACTTTTATCTACTACTTCATTTAATACTTTCTACCCTAAATTCATTAAAATAAAAAATGTTCATTCAAATAAAAATAATTCATTCAAATAAAAATATTACATTAAAATAAAAAATATATGCAAATAAAGTTTATAATTTCTTAAAATAAAATAATAATACATAAAAATAAAATTCGGTATTATTTTTCACGATTGTTCCATAGATGTTCTACCAAATCCGCTCGGAGACGACAATATTGCTCACAATCACGAATATCGGTGAACATTTGGATATACATTGCAAAATCGAATTGGTCTCCCTGTGATGCATTCGTTTGATGGTTGTCTCCTTCTCTTGTCCAGTTTGTCACGTCGTAGCATTCGTCTTCAACGACCATGTTGTGTAATATGATACACGCGTACATTATATTTGTCATATGATGCATGTGGTACAAACGTGCGGGTCCTCATATAATTGCTCATCTCGTCTGGAGTACCTCGAAGACTCTTTCGACGTCCTTTCTAGCCGACTCTTGTCTTTGTTTGAATAAACTTATTTTTTCATCCCTTGGGTAAGTAAATATTTTAACAAATGTAGCTCATTCGGGATATATTTCATCTGCCAGATAATACCCTTGGTTGTAGGTCGTACCATTTACGACGTATTTAACTGTAGGTGCCTTCCCTGTTAATACGTCGTTGAAAATAAGCGATTGGTTCAGGACATTGATATTGTTGTTAAAGCCCGTCACCCCGTAATAGGCGTGTCAAATCCATAGATCTGCACTGGCCACAGCCTCCAGTATAATCGTAGGATATTCATGGTCACATCGTGTATATTGTCCTTTCCATGCCGTTGGACAATTCCGTCATGCCTAGTGCATACAATTAACACTCCCGAGCATACTTGAAAAGTCGTGTTGTTCTTCGTGCATTGTGTGAAGTCATTGAACATCGGCAGTGGTCGGTTTTCTCAAATATCTGCTACCGAAAACTTCTACGACACACTGGTAAAAATTCTTCAAACAATGGTTGGCAGTTGACTCACCAAGACGTAAATATTCATCAAACAAATCAGCAGAACAACCATATGTCAACTGTCGTATTGCAGCCGTGCATTTTTGAAGTGGTGAAAGATTAGGTAAACCAATCGCATCAAGAGTTTGACGAAAATAGTCGAAGTGATTTCCGATGGCATCCACGATTCGCAAAAATAAATCTCTCATCATACGAAATCTATGCCGAAAAATATCATCATTGTAGGTGGGATTTTCAGAAAAATAGTCATGAACTAACCATTCGTGACCACCCGCGCAGTCTCGGTTAATATAGCATCTTGGTCTTTTTTCATAGCGTCGGTTGGAGGATTCATCATGTAGTATGATTTGTTGTACTAATTTCAACATCTCTTCTTCAGCAGGATCATTCCAAATAGATTGCTTGAAATTATCTCGATTTTTTTTGTACTCCTTGTCATCAAAATAGGAGAAAATATTTGCAAGTGCAAATTCTTCCATTGTTTTATTTTGCTATTTGAAAAATAATCGAAAAAATCGTTGGGATCCATTGAAAAAATATTTAGAGAGAAATTTTAAGAGTTGAGAGAGTTTGGAGGAAATAAATGGGTGTTTGAAGTGAAGAAATGATAGAAAAAAATATGTATAGGGGGTATTTATAGGAAAATAGGTAAAACTAGTCGTTATGGATCAAAAGAGTAATTTTTCAGCCCCCAACAGTACTCAAACGGTAATATTAACGTTGGAGTGATTCAACAATCAGATTATATTATTTTTTAAAAAAAAATGTCAGGTGCTGACAACTAGTTCGCCCTCCAACAGACTGAAATGCAGTAATGCGTCCCGGTTTGTCGGGCTAGGAACGGTAGCCCGGTTACGGGGAGCTTTATTGATGGTGATGAGAGTAGAGGCGGAGAGTGAGAGAGGAATGTTGGAGTGACTGACGGTGAGAGTTGTCATAAATAGGTGGACGTTGTGTGCGTGGCACGTGTGTCGTGCACGTGAGAGTCTTATAATAATACATGCGGGTGAGCTGGCTTCTTTTTTGTGTTTTCAGGATCCGGCGGGGTGCGAGCGAGAGGTTGAGATATGAGGAATTTTATAGGGGAGAGTGTAGAATAGACACGAGATACTTTGGATACAACACACTTGCGACTCGACCAACAAACCTTTACCTTTTTTTTTGGGGATTGGGATTTTAGGGCTAACATTTTTAAAATTATTATATTTTAACTATTTTTTATATTGTATTATTTTATCAAAATTAGTTATCACAACTCGAATAAAAAATTTATCAAAATTAGTGTTTTTTAATAAATCACCAAGCATCTAGATGTCTTTAATATCTTATTAAGTCGAATAAGACACTTACGGGTGTTAAAGCTCTTTATAGCAAATTTTAAAACTCATTTGTATCTAGAACTTGAAATTAAAGAATCTTGTTGGAGGAAGAAGAGCTTTTATCACTCTACCACAATTTTTGGTGGTTATAAGAATAAATATTGTGACGTGTCTGTTTTAACGTATTTTTGTCATGTTTGTGTTACACGAACAATGAAAAATTTTAAAAAAATATAAAATTATAGTTATTTCTTAAAAATATTTGGTGTAAACTAAAAATAGATCAAATATACAAAGAAATAAACGGTACCATAAATCAAAAATAAACTCAACATATAAATAACATAACAAAATTGAAGTCTCTTGATGTTTTACCATATACCGCATAACCCTTTGTTTTAACATGTAATTTCTAAGTGTAAAAGTTTAAATTTAAATTACTTAAATAACATCCCCTCACAATTAATTGATAGAATTTTGGTAGCTGCTTGTTTGTCCCTTTAAAAATAGAACAGCTACCGTAAAATCATCTCTAACTCACGACTCTTAAAATGAATATTCTCGAAATATTCCTTCCAACTCCATTTTTCATCATTATTTTTCCTCAAAGTAAATACAAATTTAATTCCTTATCATTATTTGTTAAACAAAATTAATCAAAAAAATAATTTTAATTACAAATTAATTTTTTTAATTTTTATGACTCTACTTTTTAATATAATTATATAAATCAATTAAATCATCAATTAATATTGTATTTAAATTAATTACTTAAATCATTAATTATTCCAAATTAAAAAAATAAAAAAATATGCAAATTAATATAAACTACTCCAACATATAATTAATATCTATATAATTGAGATTTGTTGATGTTAACTTAAAGTAAAATGAAATAAGTAGAAGAAAATAATAAGAAAATTAAAAAAAATAGCGTTGCTATAGTAGCACGCCATATTTGGCATGCTACTGTAGCAAAGCGCTGGATTTGGCACTGAGTTAGAGAACCAAACTAGCTCTAGATTTGCGTTTCACGCAAAACTCCAGTTCGGTTGGAGCTGACCTTATAGTGAGTGAGTTGTTACAATGGAACAATAGTTTAATTGATTTTCTTGTTATTTGTGAGGTTTGTATAATAAAAAATTAAATAATTGCTTAAACTTTTCTCTTTATCGTTACTTTAAAATACAATTAAAATACAAAGAGCAACTTACCTAGTACATTTTAATCCAAATACACAAGGTTTACTGTTATTTTTAATCCACAATTCTTTTTTTTTACTCAAGGATCAGCTTTCAAATATTAATGGTTATGACACTAGTTATTGTACGGTAATTTTTTTTAATAAAACATAACACTGAAAAAATACCACACTGCTGTTAATGATTTCAAAAGTTGAGAATTTATTCAGTATTCTTTAAAATTTTGGATAAAGAAAGTGAAAAAAAGGACAAATAATTCCAACAGAAATTCGCTATTTTTTTAGTAATTAAAAATAATAACTAGACTACCACATATTTAGTATATGAAATCTTAACCTAGTCTAATCCGTTTGAGCTAGTATTAAGCATGAAGAATTAGTTTAGAAAACAGTGGTCGCATCCAAGTGGTTTGGTGAAGAAAAGTGGTGTTAATTTAAATAGGTAGATTGTTTGAAATTTAAAAAGATGCGAAATTGTGTTTAGTTTAGATAGGAAACGATAAGTGAGCAAAGTGTAGGCATAAAACAAGTTGTTTAATGTTTTTGTGTAGACTGAAGTGGTTTTGTCCGTTGTGACCCACCGGAATGTGTCTACCTAAGCTGGTTCTCTCTTCGTATCCACCCTTTCGTTCCGCTTTAATTGGTTGACAACATAACTTATTGACAAGTTAATTTCTGATAAGTAATATATGATTGTGTTTGATTATTATTTTAAATTCTCAATAAGTGTCATTTATTGTGTTTTACTATTGAAACTTCAAGTTTTCAATAAAAATTAATAATTTTTTCTAATCTTGAATTTTATAAATTACTTAATAATTCTACATATCAAAATTTAAAAATCAAATGTTTTTTATTTTTTATCGTTAAAAATTTAATAAAATACTTTTCGCCTAAAACCACATATAGTCTTGGACAACCCTGTTGTTTATCAATTATCATTTGATAACAGCACTTTTTTAAACCACAATACCAAACAGAGTCTTAAGTATTGTTGATGGCCTATATGTCATACGTAATTATTGATGGTTTCTTGCAGGCATTTGAGGTTGCGTGTGGTGTTTTTTGATTAGCAGTTGCATGTTGTGTTTGAATTATAAGACTTTACTAATGATGATTATGATCTTATCATTGATTACTTTTTGTGTGTGTACGTATCAAATGTGATTTCTTGATGGTTCTTTCTTGATTTTTTTTTCCCAATTTCAAAACCTGAAGATATTTTGATGTGGAAGTAATTGATTATGATAATTAATTTCTGGTTTTATGTTTGTTGCACAAAAATAGAGAGAATATGATAAGAGTACACATATGTATTGTTGCTATCTTCTGGTGGTCCATTCCATGACTTCCATTTCTTGAGAAAGTGGCTGTGGCCGATCCTATGATTTATAAAAAAAAAAAGATGTTTATTGGTTATCCATCCTTTCTTCAATTTATTGATCATTTGATGGTGATTGAATTAGTCGAGGTTTAATGTCAATCAAAATGATCATAGGATTATATGGAATCATAGAACTCAACTAATTTCATATAGTCGGGATCTTTGGTAATTTTTTGATATTTAATTAGTGCCAGATATATTTTCCAGTGCTCGACTTTGACACTATATAAATAATTTATCAGTTCAGTTAAATCATTCGATATAATTTCATACATGCTCGTATTATTTTCGGATTTTTGCCACTCAACTACTTCAATAAAAAAAAAAGGAAATCACATTATTCCAATTGACATGTACAAACTGAAACTGCTTGTTAATTAGTAACACGCAATTATCTAGTTTTCTTCATTAATATAAAGATCTAATCAAACTTTCTAGTACTAATAAATTTTTCTCTTAATAAGCAGTCCCCTCGACCAACTTATCTAGTTTCTTTGTAGTCAACCTCTCTGCATACACTTCACTTCCTTGCAATTCATACCTGCATGCATTAAATTAAGCAAACATTAATTTGACACGTTCATAATTATGCTAGAATTAATCTTTTAATTAGTTAATTATTCATAATAATTACCTTGGTGGTAATGATATTAAAGGGCTTAATCTCTGTGCAAGTTTGACAGCTTTTTCCTCAGAATTCACAATCTGATTGAAGCAAAAGTATCGCCCACATGTCGAACTGTCCTTAAATGCTCGAATATGAACATCAGCAAGGAAGTCTACGTTCACACAAGCTAGCACTCCATTTTCATACATTTCAGGTGCTCCTGTAAGATTTTATTGTTGATAAACCATGATCAATTCATGAATCATAAATCATATACCTTACCTTTGAGGTATGAAATGGTCGATCTATGGTTTTGTTGAGTAACTCCAGGGCCTAAAACTAAGCCTGCATTGATTGAAACCATGTTCAGCATCCGATCCATAGCTAAAGCCCAAACAGCTTGTTCTGAGAGTGTTTTTGCCAAAGCATACCACAACTGTGCATGAACAAAAAAGGGAAAAATAGAGATTAATCCAAAGAATCAAAAAGACAATGAGCAAGCATTCAAAGAACAGAGAGTTCTTTTTTCTATTAAATAATTGATTGAAGCAATCAATCATAGTACAGATGGGATTGAGTGGACATTTTTTGTGGCATCACCTTAACAAGCCATAAATTTTCAATTGAAGAACTATGAGTAATCAATGAATCTTGTGTATGTGTCCACATTCATTTAATACATATCTTTTCATCTAGAAACAAGATAATACAAGTAGAGTTGTTGATTTTGACTTTTCCAGTATTAGACTGGACAAAGAGCTTCACAGTGAACAAGTGCCAAATGTCTGTTCCTATTTATTTCCGATAAATTTGTAATTTAATAGAATTGCATGTGTTCAAATTTTATAAGTTTAAAAAATAATTTTATAGCTCAATAATATTAAAATAATAAATTTAATTTTTAGTGAAAATAAATAAAAATTATTTCTAAAAAAATTAAAATAGTTTAAAATTAAAAATTTGATTCGTAATAAAAATAAATAAATACAACATATCCCTTTTTTGTGAAAAAATAAAATATCTCCATTTTACATGTAACACAACATACATTCTATAAAAAAAACATATTTGTTAAAAGAATTATTAATATTTTAATATTAAAATATTTGTCTACAAATTTTTTTAAAAACATGATCAAGATTGATGCAGATGAAGTTGACTAACCACCTTAACAACAAAATCAATGGTTTTTTAATAAATCAATCCATTTTTAATTAGGAAATAAAATTTGAAAGAAAATTAAAAAACAGGAAACAGAGAAAACCCAGATGGAACCAACAGAGGAACTAATTTGCGGAGATAGAAACCTTCAATTTCTTGCAGAAATCTTTATCACTCCAAGACCTTTCATCAACAGCTTCTTGAGAACCAATGTTCTCTCTCCAGATTGCTGCTGTTAGTGAAGAACTAAAAATGATCTTCTCTATGCTTTCTGTTTGTGCAGATGCCTCCACCACATTGATTGCTCCTCTCACTTCCATGTCTACCATTATATCCTGCCAAATCCATCACCACACAGTCACCTTTAGATACTGTTATTTATAATTTTTTGATAAATGATTTTGTTTGATTTACTAGGAATCGAATTCTCCGCTTGTTAGTGTTAGAAATGAATCTAATACGAATGCGGTACACTCCGGCTGGTTATTTTTTAGAATTGAACCTCATCTCTCATTAAGAAATGAATTTGAAAGTTTGATTATATTTAGATCTGTAATGAATTATGTAAAGTTAACTAACAATGGACTTACATCATATCCATCAGGACTGTCCAGGCAGCAGAACAAAGCAGAACAACCCTTCAAAGATGGCAAAATGCTGTGATAATCCAGAACATCAACAACAAATACCCCTAACTTCTCCTCCTCTTTCTCCATCTCCCTTATTTTCTTCTCCATCTCATTCTCTCCTGCATAATTAGCCCAAGAAACAATTTAACAACAAATTCAAAACACAAATATATCCCCAAACAAACAAAACTTTTTTATAAAATTGGTATCGAAGTCGTTTCTAGAAATTAAACTGCGGTACTGGACTCGTGTCCAGACGAACTTGACACCAAATTAACCAAAAGAAAATGTTGAGAATAACTTACCCTCCATTTGAATTGCTGCATGAACTGTGTATCCCTGACTCAACAAGCCTTTAACAATCCAAAAACCGACATAAGTGGAGGCATCAAGAACACAAACTGCTGGCAGTTCTTCTTCCATTTCTGTCTCTCTTTTCTTAGCTTCTCTTGTTTAATTATCTTCTTGATTCTGTAAATGGAATAACTAGTTTTCTGTATATAAAAGAAGAAGAAGTGAAGGTGCAGATGGGTTCAATAAGAGAAGAAGGGTTTGGTGAACTATTTTTCTACACGTTCTCATCTACTCATCACTATCTTTAGCTTCCAAGAATTTTTTAAGCCTTTTTTTTCATTACAAACCAATATTTCTCGGTTGTGCACACAAAGAAGGAAAGAAGGAAGGGTAGGTTTTATAGAGTTCCCGAAATTTAGCTTCCATATTCGTCAACGATGTGCGCAATATATTTATTTTTATTTTGTTTTGGCGACTAAAATACTTTTTTTTTTTACAATTTTAAAATACAGACACTCTTTTATTTCCGAAATTAGGACTACAAGTATCTATTTAATAATCGAATATATGTCTCTTAACTAATAAAATTTATTCAAAAATCTCACTAAACCAATAAATTTTTGAGAAGAAAGAATGCAATGTAATTGCAAGTCAAACATCTTGGATTAGTAGATAATAATATACAATGAAAAGGCAACATGCTTTTTATGGACAAAAAGGTGACCCGTAAAGCTAAAAGAGGTGCTTTGTGAGTCCAAAATGATCCAAGTTGGTAGAAAGGAACGTGCAAATTTGTTGGCCGTTGTGGTAGAAACTTTTGGGGTCAGGCAAAAATAGATTAATGATCTTTTATTGTTAAGGAAGGAAACAAACTTTGAACTTTGCCCTAATTTGGTTGAGAAGTATGTGTATTTACATGTGGTCCAGCTTCACTTCAAGAGTTTTCTTATTTTTTTGAGATGTATTAGTTTGTTAATTTGAATGGTTTGTTCATAATTACAAATATTATGAGGTTTACTATTTAACCAAATTTAGAAAATATTTAGTTTAGAAAATATTTTTCTGTTTTTTTTGTTTGTTCTATTTTTTGGAAAAAAAAATTGAACAAAATTTTCATTTATTCCATCTTTGTTTTCTAGAACTAAAAAACAACAAAAAACTTCTCCACTAAACAGTCCCTCAGTTTGTCCATAATTTAATCGAGAAGTGCTTGTTTTTATTTTAATGGAATGTTGTAAATTTTTAATACAAATCTGCAAGACTAATTTCGAATTTGTTAATAATTTGGTTGAAAACTTAGTTTAATTTTGATACCAAATGCTTTTTTCTTTTTATTCAGATGAATTATGAGATCTACTACTAATTTAGAAAATTTATTCATGATTACTTGTTAATAATTGAAATAATAAAGCTTGGACCTTAAATACTTAAGATATTTCCAATTTAGTCCCTAAACTTTAGTTAATTCTCTGGTTTTGGTCACTGTATTTAAAAACTACCTCATTTGGTCCTTCTCTTCGCTATCCTTCATTATATTTAACCGTTATGGTAAAAAGACCAACATCCTTTTTAGTTAATCCTACTCAAACTCATAATCCACCTAACATTGAAATGCTAATCAATCTAATCCTCCATTGCCCCAACTATAACATCATCTAAAACTTATAACCCACCCAAACTAAACTATAATCTAGCCAAATTAATCATATATGAAAATCCATGTTCTTTCTTTTTCAGCCTATCTACCTCAATCTCCCAAGTCTCCACCGTCATCGTCATCTTGAGAAAGACGGGAGGAAGGAGGAGAAAGTAATGGAGAAATAGGTTTTTGTTTGTTGGTCAATTATATCTTTTGAGAGAATAAAAAAGAGCAGTAATAAAGAAAAAGAGAGGAAAAAAAGGCGAAAACAACAGAGAAATTAATTTATGAGGAGAGCACAATATCTTTTTAGAGAATTTAAGCAAGACATGGATTACATGTTTAATGACGTGTCAAATTACTTGACCAAAGATATATGGTTGAAGGAACCAAATAAGGTAGTTTCGAAAATACAATAATTAGATAAAATAATTTTGGTTGTCACTAAAGACGGTAATGTTGCAAGAAAGATAAACTCTAAAAGAAGCTTAAGATTCATTAAAAAAAATCCACAATGTCAAGCAATTTAATTAATAGGGTCAAATTAGTCATCGATCGATTCATTAAAAAATAAAATGATTTATCATAGGAAATAAAAAGGTCTTCCCAAAGCAGTAAGCTAATAGGGAATCAATTTGGTGAATATAACCAATTTAGTTTTATAATATGATTTACATGGTCCTTTGATACGTAGATCAACGGTCATAAAATATTCAACTCTTTAAAGTACAGAGGAGCCAAACAAGAACAGAACTCATGGGGAATTGAGATGTTTTATTGAATAGATGAGAAGGAAAAAGGATAGAATATCTGGTTACATTTCTATCCACACTTTATGGTTTTTATATGTGAAAGTAACATTCAAAATGCAACAAAGTAGTAAATGACAGACAAGCGGAGCTGAACGACAACATAAATAAAACCGCTACGCCTCGTCGTTTAGCTCCTGATACAACAGTAACGAGTCGCATCTATGTAGATAATTGAACAAAGATGTGAATCCAGATTTTGTATTTTATTTGGGAAATTCTTACTTAGACGCTTCAACTATTATCCAAAACATTACTAAAAAATGGGAAGTAGTTTTCGGAGAAAAGGACCACTAAATTTAATTTTGCAAGTCTATGATGTGAATGTGTTGAGAAGCTTGTTTTTCTTTTTCTGTTAACTAACTTGTCGGCATTAATTAATAATACGTGATGAGCTTGCTCTCCAGCACTACTTGTAGTAACTACAAATAATCTTTGGCTAAGAGCACAAATTTTCAGACCTGACCTACCTGAGAGGCTGAGAGTTGAAACCCAACTGAATTAATTTGATCGGTGAATCGACTGATTCACTTTGGTATAATTTGATCTAAAACCGACAAGTTGGGTTCGAGGTATAATTTTAAGGTTTTCAAAACCGAAACTCAACTAACCATCTAAGTGTTTTTTTTTTAGAATGAGCAATTTCGTAATTCATTGTTGGATAATATCTTCTTTCAACACCGAAACAATGAAATATGGAGAAAATATGTCCCACCAAGTAATAATCGTGCAAAAAAGATGAGTAACATGATTCATTGAACTCAATACATAATATAAAGAAATACTCTGAATTTGCTTCAAACTCTTCTACAGTTTTAAACCATACCCTCCAAGATTAAACAACAACAACAACTGATTCGAATTAATGTCTTTTATAATTAATAAGGAATCAAATTAAAATAACAATTCAAAAATAAGAAGACAAGAGACTTCTCTAAAACAGACAAAAAGACAAAATCGTTTAATACTGTATAAACATACAACCACAACAAAGCAAAAAGCAGATAAGAAAAAGGCAAATCTTGCATCTATCATGTTATTTAGAAGAAAAATAACAAATAATATATAGAATTAAAAAGTGCAGATCATATAAAATCCAACCTACTCCTAACTATTAAACAAATATAACCAATCAACCCATAATTGTGACTAGTTTTTTTTTCTCAAATTCACTAATTTATCGATTTGTGTGGCTTAACCTAGCGGTGAGACAATCATCCTAATTCCTAAAGACCTGAAGTCCAGATTAATATTTATCAGGGTAGGGTGGGAAAGATAGTATAGGTTACGACTTAGTCAAGAAAAAACATCACTACTTTAACCCTAGCTCTCTCTCATTTATACTCTTCTTCACATCATCATCTTCTTGTCCCTTCATTCACAGTTTCTTCGAACCTTCATTCTTACGTGGCAACACAACAAAGACCATGTTGATGAGGGAGGGATCCCCAATCCCCATGTATTATGTCCGAAAATATGATATAAAAGCCACCAAAAGCTGACCATGAAGTCATTTTTCTGCATCTCCAATAACACAGAAACAAAAAGAAAAATAGCAATATAGAGGAGCCTGGTTTTTGGATCTAGTGAGACTATTTTGAGGTATGCTGTGTTTCCACTATTCTTCAAATAATAAAAATTTATTTATTTCACCTTAAATCAATTGAAATTCTAAGATATTGGAAAATTGGGACCGGAAGTCGGTTGACACTAAGTCAATTAATAAAAACATTAGACACAGCTTTTGGAGAGATGGTGACGAGACACCAGTAGGAAACAAAATGACAAGCAAGCATTCATTGCAATGAACTGATGAAGTGGAACGAGAGGTTTTTAAGGGACCAACAATAGTATGTTTCAATTTTCAATTCTTGGCTAAGAAGAGAAAAATTTGGCCAAATTAGGAAGCCCCCAACGAGAATAAAGACATTCTTATACGTAATCTAACTAAACAAACGATTGCTTGAGAAAATAACCTTCAACAAGAAAATGGCAAGTTTCCGAAACAACTGGATTCACCTACACGTTCTTATGTTTAGGTTTACGAAAATTAGAAAATATTCACAACCACATATGTGGTTACAAACTTAAGAAATCCACCAGTACCAAGTCAAACAAACAAAGTATTTAGTAATACTACGTAGTCTCAGACCATTAGAACGGATGAGAAAAGTTATATTACGAATCGAAGATGCTGTTCTTAAAGCTCAGATAAGCTGCCTAAAATGTGATTTCATTTCTAACAAAAAAATTTCTTCTGTGTGAAGGAGTGCGTCTGAAGTTTCAAATGCTGTGAAGGAATAGAATCAATGTTTACTTACAAGGAATGCTAATGTCTTGTGGCTACAAAAATCATGGAGAGCATCACTATCATGTGTGTGGTCAAAAATTTTGTTGATCATCTTAGCTTTGATGAAGAGCCAAACTCAATCTTGCAAGCTGACGATCTAATGATTCCTGAACAGGTTGGATGGGACCTGAAACATGAATTATAAATATCATAAAGGAGAATTAGATGATAATTTTCATAGACATGGGGAAAATATAACCAAAATTTACGTATCAATTTGGCATGGACTAAAATTACCATACAAAGACCAAACACGTCCGAGAACCTTGTTATATCTGAATCTGAGGTAAACTAATGTAACAACACAATGGATTGTAGATTCAAGTGAAAACACCTTAAAAATTAAGCAAAATTAGAAGGTCTTGTTCTGAAATCAAAATCATTTGCAATTCACGAAATGCTAGATGAATATTATCTGTACTAGGAAGCGTATTGAATTGCTAATGATAATCAACGATGTCCATAAATGAAGGAAAGACAGTAGAAAAATCTACCAGATCATTTAGCAAATAGAACATGCAAGCATAAATTTCAGGAGAATAAATTAAGGCATGTAATCAATTTTCCATCCCCAATTTGAAAAATGATCTCATTCATTTACAAGTCAAAAAAAAAAAAACTTTCATGGTTCTGCTAGTTTGAAGTCTTGAAGGAATTTAAGCATCCTATCACCGGATGCGTGGTACAAGATAGAGGAAAAGCCGTGTGAACACATAAAAAATCAATATGCTGTCACGTAATATATGCAGTAAGGAAATAGATGAACGTTTAAGAGAAAAGTACCTTGATATGGTGGGGCATGATCTTGATATCATATGGGACATGGAGCCATGCTTCAGGTGGGTAGTGCAAGAAGTTCTCAGGTTTGCTGGTATAAACGTCTGCATACTGATGAATGTGATAGGAAAAGGCAGATTCTTGACCAGTGTCAGTGAGAAAAGTTGCTCCAAAAGACTTGTTAAACATTTTTTTCATTGTCTGTCGTGACTTCTGCCTCTCATCATTTAGTTCTGCCAAAAGTGATTGGTATAGTTCACTTTTCTCAC
>CAODLS011558989.1:0-11993 GCA_948243855.1 Flueggea neowawraea
TCAATATTCACACTAAATGGTCCCAATTACAATTTTGGTCCAAAAGTTTCTTCTTCTCTTATGTCTGTGGTTTGCCCTACAATGATCATGACATTTCTCTCTTTCAATCTCAATGTCTTAATTAATTTTTGTTTGCTTGTATTTACTCTCATTTCAGTCACAGCTTAAATATTTCTGGTCCTAAAATCCCCACTTGCACTAAATTTAATTATTTGGTTACAAAACTTGAAGAAAAACACAGAATTTTCCTATCTGAAGTATGAGTTGGCGGCTGCAGCTGGAAATTTCCACCTGAATAAATTTTTATAATGATAAGAGTATCTTTTTTAGCAATTATTCTTTTTTTTCAACCAAAATTTAAAGAATTTTTTTTGTAACATTAAGCTAATTTTGATAACATAATTGCCAGTAAATTCAAATCCAGGGTTAAAATTTATTAAAATAATCAAAAACGGCAAACAATGAATTACTTATAACGATTGTAAATCTATAGCTAAAGAAACCTGAAATGATCATTAATTTTTATTGATACCTCACAATTCAACTATTTCTTTGTAAGCAATACTTTCTTTTTTTTTAAGCTGGAATAAACTCTTATAAAAGAAACTTAAACAGATACAAACAGAGATAAGATGGAGGAAAGCAAAGCTCCCCCAAAACCCAAAACCTTATAATCGAGTAAAGAAACAGCTGCACGGACGATACAGTGTATAAGCTGGTTCGCCGACCTAGGTGTAAAAAATAGAGAAACATCATGTAGTTCCTTAAGAAAGTCAACACACTCCTCAGCAATCATGTGAAAATAAGAATTGCCACCTTCCCCTTTAGTGATCGTATTGATAGCAACCAGGACATCTGACTCGAAATCTACGTATAATATTAATTATTTTTTAATTCTTAAGTTGTGTAATTATGATTTCAGTATTACTTTAAAAAATATATATAATTAAAATACAAAAACTACTTGAACTAATTAAGTAATTTAATGTACAAAACTTACAGAATTAGACTCCATTGGATTATGTTTCTGCATAATGGATATTCATTTTCAATATTATTTGTATTTATTTTGGATAGTTTACTTTAAATAATTAAGTAGATAAAATTATTTGAACTATTTGTATATAACGTATTATATATATATATAATGCATATAGTTCAGGGTATAATATTTAGGGTGTACAATAGTATATTACAACTCACAAGTTCTTAAATCGAGTTTAGGATATAGAGTTTAGGGTATATTATATAAGGTATATAGTTTAAGGTATAGACTATGAGTTTAGGATATATTATATAAGGTATATAGTTCAAAGTATATAATATGAGGTATATATTTAGGATATATAATATAGTCTATAAAAAGCTAAGGTATAATGTTTAGAGTATAGACTATAATAGTTAGGTCTACTAATAGAGTATTATATATATATATGTGTGTGTGTGTGTGTGTGTGTGTAAATAAACAAAATTTTCAGTACTAGTTTTGGTTCTTTGGTTCGGGACGATACTCAGTACGGGTATTGCTTAAGATCTAAAACCATCCTAAATAAAAATTTTGGGACGGTTCGATTTGGAGAAACTCAAAGGTCAACATTTTTTCGGTTCAAGTTTTTTTCAATTTGGATATTTGCCTCAGTTCGTAATCTCCAATACCTGTGAGCATTCTTAGTTCATGTATTCTAGTTGGAGTCGTTTATGTTTTATATATCTCGAGATAAGGCAACATTCAAGATTAAGTGAACTATGTTTTGTACAAATTAGCCTGACACGCAGGCATTGGTCCATTCTATATCAATTATTTTAAAAAATATAATAAATAAATTGTAATACCATACAAAAACATTCCCTGATGCATCTCATCAGTTTTGCTTTAAAACTTCTTTGAGGACCAATTTGACAAACGATACCCTAATTTTGAAGCATGTCAAAGAAAAAAAATTTCTAACTGCCCCAAGCATATGATCCACACATAACGTTACAAAGATACATAATAGACACTCGAAAATGTAGGGTCCAAAAGGTAGGAGTATAGTACAGTAGAAGTCAAATTAAAATGGGGTCCAAATATTAGCCTTTAATTTGATATTGTATGAAAGGGGAAAAAACTAGATAAGTAACTACAACAAAGTGGATGGCCCTCTTCCATACTTTCATTCTCAAAGCTAGTCCCTACATTAGTTGGATCCTATCCCCTCCAACCTTCCTATTCTCTCAACTATCCCAATAATACACTTCTCCTTCCAAATCTCTCCTTATGTTCTACGTTTGGCTTCAATCACTATTCTCAACCTTCCCCTATCGCCACATGACTTGGGTATGGGCATCCACATGAACTTGGACCCACCATTCGTCTCCTACCACGTGTGCATCAACTGTACGATGATCATATTGCCTTGCTGTCCATGTCACTGTGGCTCAAATCTAGACCCAAATGTCTTCTTGCTTATATGTGCTTGTCGTTTTAAATTTATTTCTTCCATGTGAATTGTGGTTCGTCCGATTAAGATCCTACGGTCGTTGTTGAAGTTATGTTATGATAGAGCCGTTGACGTTTGTTGGTGTCCATTGTAATTTTTTTTTATCGATGTGTCCATTGTAAATTGATGGATAGCCTATTTTTTTAATTAATGACTTTTGTCTAATACCTTCTGGGAGGTAGTCTGGCGGAAAAAAATATTGTTTCAGTGCCTTCCACCTTGGTTCGAGACATATTCATCTCTCTGGTTGGCCTCGGATATCTTCGCGTCAATAGACTAACGCCAGCTCCTAGCGGATGTTGTGGTGAGTCTCTATCGGTCACCACCGAGCAAAGCAAAATTCTACAACGGGGAGTATTTGCCTGCATGGTCACGCCCAGCAGGAGTACGCCACTATCGATAGCCCTCGACTCCCTTTTTTGCTGACAAAAAAATGACTTTTGTCTAATTCGTATATATCCTTTCTAAAGATTTATCAATCTTATTTGTTACTAATGGCAACTACCAACTAAATAAAATACAAAAAATAACTAAAATTTGTTATAAATTGGTAATATTGCTTGTTCAGACCATTTTTTTATAAGTCATTATGCAATTGGATTTTATTAATCTAAAACATAAAGAAAATGTTTTAGGGATTGTTTGGGACACTTAATCTTCAGATTATTAAATGTTATTAAAAAGTTTAAACTATCTAATAATATATTTTTTTTGAATGAAATCCGGGAGAGTTAGGAATCAGTGCAGTAAGGTATCCCAACCAGATTGACACCCCAATAACACCGCGTTTCTAAACTCCAAAATGTTAAAACTATCTAATAATATCACTATGATATCTATTTATAATTTAAGATATAATATTGAAAAAATTAGTTAAAAAGACAAATGTAATTATTATTTTAACTTTACAATCGGTTACTTATCAAAAAAACTTTACGATCGGTTACTGCTATCTACTCAAATTCTATTGTTAAATACTATTAGATTACAAAATTGACGTCTCTAAAAAGGACCAAAGTTTCTTGAAAGGATGCATTACATAAGAAGTCCAAATCCGAAGATCGTCAACACTTGAGAATTTTGGTTACAGAAAGGGAACAAAGAGATGAAGACATTTACAATTAATGAGAACGAAAAAGGAATTCAATATTTTTCCATTATTTTTTTTTTGGATACACAAAATAAAATTAGATCAACTGAGACAACAACTTAGATTGCAAAGACATGACAAGAAACCTAATTTGTAGTTGCAAGTAGCAATGCCTTACTTGGAAGTGGGAAGTGTACAATTTGCAAGGGAGTGAGAATTGGATGGTGACATGACTTTAAATTTTTGTAGGTTTTAGTATGTTGTTTGCGTAAACTATATATGAGAGAGAGCAATCGGATAACTCAACATCGGTTGTCATGTTATTTGATATTTATTCATTAATGCCTCTAAGTTCCCCTCATTAGAATGTCTTTTTTCATTTGTTTGGATCTTATCAGTTTTGTTTTTTTGTTCTTACAAAATAATTTTCTTTATAACAATCCAATTGATTGTATCACAATCACTTGCTAACTTATACACAAATATGAGTTTTTTCACGATTATTTCATTGAAAATTACATAACAATAAAATTAGTATGTTATCAACACAACAATTATTCGAATGAGAAAGTACGAAAAGTTGGCTTTAGGGGAAATATTAAAAAAATATGCTTGCAACTGCGGTTCTTTTTATGTTTAATTTTATTTTTTTTTGTATTCATTTGGTTCTTGTTTCGTATTCTTATGAAAAAAATTAGCATGGTTTTTTTTTTTGCATGGAAAAAATTAGAATGTTATCATGGTAATTTGCAAAAGCACTTTATAAGAACCATAATGATGAAATCACAACGGTCTTGGGGAATTACATGTTTCCCACAAAATGTTTTAAAAATTATAAATATATCACTCCTTTTTTTTTACTTGCGTGCTTAGTGCCCTTTTTTTAAAATTTGAACGCATGTAAATTGCAGAAATAGCACATTAAAAAAACTAGTTAAATACCATCTGAATACCGATTGAATATCATAATACTAATTGAATACTATCAAAATATTGGTTGAATACTATTTTCCAATTTTTTGGGTCCCGAGGGTAGCCAAATTGAGGGGGTCGAGCTCGAGAGCTGTCATTTGTTTCAAAGGGTTCGCATTACCTAGAAGACTAAGACTCTAAATCGAAGACGAGTGAATTACGAACAAGCAACTATTATTGATAACAAGATAAATGAAAATACAATGGAGAATTCAAAAGGGCTTCCGAGAGAGTAATGGTGTAATACTCTGCCCGTTCCAACTAGATTTCTCTGTAGCATTCTGATCAAATCCGATTGATCTTTAGATGTTCAAGATGATAATTGGGATTTTGAGGATATTTTTTGAGTATTTAAGTCTTAAAATGTCGATGGAATTCATTTGGATTGAATGGAAGAAAGGAAGCAATGATGTTGGTGAAAATCAGCCATGAAACGCGCGTCTGATTGCTGAATCACTCGTTTCTTTGGTCAGCCCGCTACGTGTCATTTGGCATACTGTGGTTCGCAAAGAAAAGATGTATTCTGGTGCAACACACTCATTTCAGGGGATGACACACGCGTCTCATCCTCTGCAGAATCGTTTTATAACCCCCAAACCCGATTCCTTTCGGCCTCTCTTCCCAATTTTCACTCAAATCAGCTCCAAAATCATTCCAATCTCTCCTCCATTACTCCTCTTTGATTCCTTATCATCTCTTGAGGTAAGAACACATTTCTAATCTCTCCATTTCATCATTTTCATGTTTGAATCTTAGATTTGGGTTTTTGGACGATTTTGAAGGTTAGGTTCGAATTTTCTTGATTCTATCCAAATGGGAGTTGAGGATGTTATATTATGGTGAAATAAGGTTATAGAAACCTAGATTAGGCTCGGTTTTGAAGGATTTATTGAGTTTTTGTATTGGTTATGGTTTTGGCCGAGTTTGTGAGATGTTGTGATGATTTTGAGTCATTTTGGTAGGATTGCTGATTGATTCATGTTTAGGGACATGATTTGAGTCAATGTGGGTGGATTAGAATATCGGGTTTTCATCGATTCGAGGTTTGGGACGTTTTGGTGTAGTTTTCTGCCGAAATGACTGAAAGTATAATTTTACATAATTCTGAATCATTTGAGGATAAAATCTGCTATTTAACATGTTGGGGACTAATTTACGATTTTTGAGAGTTAGAGGACTAATTTAGAAATTCTAACTGCTTGGAGGACTATTTGGTAGTTTAAGAATACTTAGAGGACTAATTTAGAAATTTTAAAAAGTTTGGAGACTAAGTCATAATTTTTCAAAGTTTGGGGACTTAATTATAATTTTACACCGATGTGTAATAATTGGATTATCATGTTAGACTTTGGTCTGAAATGGATTTTCGGGGTTTGTTTGAGCATTTGGGTTGCATATGCATTCGCACGCATTTCGGTACAACCACAGTACCATATCTGATCTATGTATGTATTGTTTGTTCTAGGTATGTTTGATTTTTTAAGAGACCAGTCATTTACTAGCGGACCATGCTTTGAATTATTTGTTCGGCGTCCAGGTGAGTGTGGTAGCATTTCAGACACATAAGTTGTGTCCTCTAAATTATATGTTTTTGATATGTCAGGAATTGACATGCAATTTGGATTAATTAAAGGATTGGAATTCCTAAAAATTGGTATATGTGAAAACATCTGTTGTGGAAACTCGATTTTCTCTAAAAATATTTTTGGTTTCTGAAATAAATATTACGTTAATATTTATTGTGATTTCTGAAATAAACGTTTTGGTTTTGAGAATATATCCCAGAGTGAATATTTTATTTGAAATAAGTATTATTTCTGAAAACTAAATATTTTTATAATAAATATTTTGTCTGAAAGTTTATTATCATTTTTGAAAAAAAAAATGATATGTTTATTCATGTATGTTATCTGTTTGAGCATTTTCAATATAATTATGTCTTTGTAATGTTTTGGTAAAAATATTTTGTTTTGGGATATCCAGCTACGAGATAGCATAACCTTGATACACCAGTGTTGTATGATTTGCCTTAGAGGTTATACTTGTGCCTTTAGTGGCCTATACTTGCCTTAGTGACTATACAATGATGTCTTAGTGGCTAATCTTTGCCTTAATTGGCTATTATCGAGTTCGATTAACTCGATGAACATGATCTTGGGTCCCCATCTGAAAATATTTTTGAATTACCTTCTGAAAAATGTTTTGGAAACAGTTTTTGAAAAATACTTCGATATTCAAGTCTGCAAATAAATTTGGAATTTATCTCTGAAATATTTTGGAAAGTGAACGTGAATTTCAAAAAATGTTTGAAAGGAAATATTTTGGCTATTTGGATTTGGAGAATTAAATACTTTATTTAAGTTTCTTCTTTTAATCAATTTCAGTAATTGTCTGTTGTCTGTTCTATTTGTAAAAAGGATTGCAAAATGAATTTTGAATTAATTTATTTATATGTATACGAGTGTATATATATACATATATGTAAATATCTGCATGTGGTACTTTTTTAAAAATATTTTCAAAATCCTTTTGAGGAGCTTGAACTGCTCTGTCGTGTTATCTGCTCACTAGGGAATCTTACCCCTTTTATTTTTCTTGTTTTTGTTTTACCTCTTGTTTCAAGTGGGCTAGACCTGATTCTTCCGCGCTCAGTGAGTGCCCTATTGTTCGGCCAAGTTTTTGTTATGTTAGTTACTCCACACTGAATAGTGGGTTATGGTTTTGTATCTTTTAAATTTTGTCTAACAGATTTGTTTAACTATTATTTAGTATTTGATATTAATTATGTTTTAATAATATTCAAAAATATTATTTTTGAAAAACTTATCTATGATAAACGTTTTAATTTGACTAATAAGCTGGTTAATAATAATTGGGTAGATGTTTCTGTTCTCCGAGACTTATGCGAGATGGGTCGGACTTTCATAGACGATTCGCCTCGTACGCCGGTCATGGTCCAAAAACGGATCGTGACAAATGGGAACCAAACATGACTCAAGTCAGAAAGTGCTTCTAAGAGAGGCATGACGGCATTGGATCCATGTATGACTCAAGTCAGAACACACTTCTAAGAGAGCATGTGATTGGTTGGGCATGACTTAGGTCATAGAACACTTTGAATTGATTGGTTTGGGTACTAAGTTAAAGATACTACTACTGGACAGAGAGTAAACGGCTACATTATTACTAGACTAAAAGAAAGATAAATGTAAAGATAAATGACTTGTGTTGGTTGGGAACCTCTTCTCTAAAGACCATCTTCTCCATTTATAGTCCTTATCTTGCAATAAGTGGCTCCATGTTCTCTACTTCCTATGCCACCATGTCTTGTAACTGCATCATGTTCTACACTCCTCATGCTAGATGTAACTGCACAACCCATGTCTCTAAATAACTTCTCCCACATTGTGTTGCATTTGTCACCCATTATGAGTAATGTGGTCACGTTTATGCAATAAGTTTTGACTCCACTTTCATGCATGACATGCACCAATCATGTTGACTTGTTTAATTAGTGACATGTAATGCTCACAACCGCAAGCTCGACGGGACCTCTTGAGCAATAATTTGGTGGTAACAAATACCATAATCATATTTTATAAATATGAAATTAAAAAATTAAAAGTCAATTGGTTCTCAATTGAAAAATAATTTAAAACCAAAAGATTTATGTAAAATTTGTATCGCAAAAAAATAAAGTTAATGAAAATTATTCGATCGGTATTTAATCAGTTTTTCGATAATATTTGATTGGTATTCGTAAAATTTTTAAAAACTATTCAATCGGAGTAAATTTTTTAAAAAACTATTCAATCGGTATTCAAATAGTATTTTAATAGTAGTTGATTGGTATTCATAAAAGTATTAAATTAATATTCAATAGATATTAAATTACTAATCAATCAGTTTTCAATGATATTCAATCACTTTTTAAAGGATGTTCAACTGGTATTCGGTTGGTATCCAAAACATTGTAAAAAAATATTGAAATGATATTCAACTAGTATTGAATTAATATTCAATAAGTTTTCAAATGATATTCAATAGGTATTCAACAAATATTCATAAAGTATTTAATTGGCGTTCATCTAATTTTCAATAGTATTCAATAAGTTATTTAAAAAGAATTAATAGATTTACAAATATTTAAAAAAAAATCATCAAGTTTTCAAAAAGTGTGCAATTGGTTTTGAATTTGTTAAATTCAAGGGATTAAATTTAGGTATCAAATTTTGCCTAATGTATTAAAATGGAATTTTAGGGACTTAGTTACTAATTGAGTTGCTTTTTTATTTTTTTAAATGTATTTTTGGTGGTGTACACGTTTTGTCGTCCCTCTACATATGAATTATGAAAAACTCTTTTTTTCGATATTCTTTCAATTTCTCGCGAGATTCATTACATTTGCAATTTCTCGCAATTTCTGAAAATATTTTTTCCTTGTTGGCATTTTTTTTGGCATTTATTTTGCGAAGTTGATATTTTCTTTGTTGTATAGAAGTGAACTTTTTCCATGATTTGATCTCATAACCATTTCGGGCCGGCCCTTCTATCATGTTGTTTGGGCAGTTTTAGTCCCTTAATGAATTTATGGCAACTTTAAGATGTAGCAATATTGTTTAGTAATTTCTCATAACTATACTTTCAAAAAAAAATATTTCTCTTAATTATTATCAAGTAGATGGAAAATGAAAATATGCAATTAATGATCATGTTAGCGTTGTTAATCTAAAAAGAAGCTTCTTTAAAATCTTTCTTGAAATGAACGAGACAAGTTCCAACCTGATAGAACACCTACAAAGTTTAGCTAGACAAAGACGAAACAAAATTTGACCAACTTCTTGATCTTAAAAGCAAAATAGATCTCCATAAACTCAAATTAAGATACCAATAAAGCGTGAATGTAATTGTTCAAATGTTACTTTTTAGTAGTTTTATTTATTATAAGATATAATTATTGAAAAAATACCCTTAATTTATTTATTATAAGATATACGAGCGTTAGTATACTGAAAAACAAAGTGAGTTGATAAATTCAATAGAATTTAATGAAAAGATAAAAGAAATTGATACGTTATTTTAAAATTATAATATTTTTCTAGTGATATGTGAGAAATAAAAATAGTATGGACACAAAAATGTGGTCCAATTTTGGTACATATGGGTTGCTGCAAAATTGAGTTGTAGTGATAAATTTTACCATAAAAATTTAGAGGTTGGATTAAGCACACGTGAGGGGGGAAGAGGTGTGTTTGTTGCAATGTGGCTACAATCCCACGTGAGGCCGTACCAGCCACGGTGACTCTATGTCTCACCGCTCTTAGACCCGTCGCTTTCTCGTTGGGCATGTTGGTCTTGGCCCTTTGCTGTAGTTGCTCTCTTTGTGCTTTCACATGAACACTAATCACTAGGATTTTTTTATTATTCTTGGGTGATAATTAAAAAATAAATGGTGGGTTTGATCTTACTTTGGTAGTGGTGGCTGAATTGAATTGGGTAAGTTTTGAGGAACTTTTGGGAGTGGTGAGCTAAAAAGGTTAGCTATTGAGAATTTCAAAGCTACAAGTTTGAGAGTTCAAAGTATGTCCCTTTCTAATGCTACAACTCACCACAAATGAAATCTTGGGTTGACAATAGTTTGCTTAATGATTCATTTGATGGATAAGAATGTTGGTCATACGTGGCAGGTTTTGATTGGATGAGTTGGATTTTCTTAAGTAGACGTGTTAAAAGAAAAATGCCTACCGAAGAAAAAATTAAAGGACAACAGAACAGGATAAAAAACCCCAACAAACACTACTTGTTAAAGATAGTAGATTTTTTTTAATAAAAAGACCAACCCCTATGAGCACTAATCTACTTAGGTTAACTTGCAATTTATAAGGTATCGACTCTCAAACCAATTTAGTTGGACTCATCGAAAAAAAAAATGGATGGAAGTTATTATTAGAATTAATATGTTGGAAATGGAGCCCTAATTTTATCTAGATAGATTAACCAATGGTCTTGTAATTTATTGATTTGATTTTTGATGGAAACAAATATAAAAAATTATTAAATATTTTTAAGTAATATTATCTACTATTTTAAAATAATGAAATGACGGAAACAAATGAATTAAATTGCAATACAAATTTTGATTGTTAAGAGAATATTTAATTCAAGAATATCATTTTTCCTAATTCTTAAATTTGTTTGAAATAAGCTACTTGAACTAACAAAGTATTGCATTGAAAGATCAAAAAAAAAATCAAAGCATTGTATTGTGTAAGAATGTTTTGAATGTACGTTGTAAACTGAAAAACTGACCTAACTAGCCAGGCCAAGAGAGATGATGTGAATGAATGAATAATGTTAATGTCAACAACACACTACAAAGACACTTGAAGGTAGTGGGGGTGGGGGCAAAGAGTCTCATGTTATTGAGTGTGAAAAAAATGATTTCTCACTGTGCAAAACAGAAGGAATCCAAATAAATACCCAACAGCAACAGCTTTTGAGTGATGAGGCTAAAGACATGATGATGATGGAAATGAGATGTACAAATTGAGAAACCACGTGCCACCATTTTCAATATTTCTGGAGGAAAAAGGCAGCAAATAATATTATGCTAGGCTCTTCAAATGTCGCGAAATTCAGTCACTTTATCGAACTCAACTACAACTTTTTAGATATCTCACGACAAAAACTAATATTTGCATAATTATACTCAACAAAAATACGTTATTTCTGGTCATCTCCTACTCTTTTTTTTTCAATAAAAATATATTGACCAACTCAACTCTATTGAGAGAGGAAGGAGACATAGTTGTTTTGGGGCTTTGGCCAGTAGGGTAGGATTGTGGCCGCATCATTGATCAAAAGCTAAAAAAGCAAAAGTAAGGTTTCTTCCTTTTTTGACTCCCACTTTGGTATCTCTCTACACTGAAGTCTCTTAAACCCCACCACCACGCCACCACCTCTGTAAATGCCTTTTCTACATTTCAACGGTACGCGAACCCACTTGCCCCAATCAGAAGAAGAAAAAAAAAGTGCTCTCTCTAATATTAAACATATTTTCTTTATAAAAATGTGTTGTTTAGTGTTATTATGTTCGAGGATGTCCAATTTCAATAAATTTAGTATAAATAATAAATATAAATTGTAGATTAAAAAATTATAAAATAAAAAATATAGTGAATACGTAATATGCTAAATTAATATGTTGTAAATCTAATATAGTGGCAGAGCCGAATCTTGAAGGAATTTAACTACCGATTTAACAGATAAACAGTATAATAAAGTAGGTTCGGATTACCCACCTCGAATCTAGCGGAGGCGCAATCCAACCAACAGCGGAAGACAAAGGTTAGGATCGGTTGATGTTTGTATCGAGAGCAAACCACGGTCGGGTTGTTGACGGGAGTGCTCGTCTGTTTCGCAGCCTAGATGCCACGCGGATCGACCTCTTC
>CAODLS011559025.1:0-22075 GCA_948243855.1 Flueggea neowawraea
GACTTCGAGGGTGTACACTTGCATTTGCATATCATGCATTTGGATTGCCACAGTACCACATTTTGATATTTGTTTGGTTATATCTGTACAGCTTCTTGTGGTTGCCAGCATGAGCAGCTGCCCACTGGCAGAGATTGACTGGTGGATTTTGCTTGGACTCCCAGGTGAGAAAATAACAGCTTCAGACACATAGGCTGTTCCTTTTGAAAATTATTATGTTTTGATGCGTACGACTTATCTATGAATCTGACTTAATAATGGTTTGGCTAATTAATAATCCGACTTATGTGATTATTAAAATTGGAATCTGGATTATATCTGGTAATATATATATATATATATTTGGATTACGGGACACCTAGCTACGAGGCAACGTAGCATTTGGTATACCAATGCCTTGAGAAGGCCTAGTTACCAGGGTAATATGGTAGCCGTGTGTCCGGCCAGACCATGTGCTCTATTTGATATGAAGGGTGGCCTAGTCCGCCTTCTGTATCTGTCTGTTCTGGTCCCAATCCGCATCTGTTATATAAACTCTGTATATATGTATATTCTGTATTCTGTCTGTTGCATGCTATTTGCTTTGTTTGGGAAGGATTTCAAAACTTGCTTTGAAAGAATATTATATGTAGAATATATACGTAGGTATACGTATATATATAAATATACTGCATGTGGTATTTTTGACTGTTTTCAAACCAGACTCTGTGACGCACGTATGAGGCGATCTGGAGTGTTATTCCTCACTGAGTTTTACTCACTCTTTAACATTTTCAGGTTGACTCAGAGTCGGCACCTGTTCAGCTTTTGCATATCAGTGAGGCGTCTGTACAATTTGGTGAGTGGCGCCCTTTTGTCTGGGCTCTCCTCTTTTGCTTAGAGCTCCACGCTGATATACTATGGATTATCGGGTTCCCATGTTTTGTATTTTGAGATGGGTATTCAAATATTATACTATTACACACTTATGTGATATTTTATTTTGATATTGTTTATATGAGTTATATATATTTCTTATATAAATGGTTTAAAATTGATTTAATAAAATTGGCTAAAAACGAATGAATGGGTAGTTATCTGTAACTCTGAGGCTTGTGCGAGATGGACCGTGCTCCCATAGACGGTCCACACCGTACGCAGGCCATGACCCAACTTTGGGTCGTGACATTTATGGTTTTAATCCACTTTCTCCTATTGATTTATTGTCGTTACCCCCTAACGAATTTGTCAATGTTGATTCTAATTATAAGGCAGATTTGGTCAAGAAGTTAGATAAGCAGGTTAAAGAAAGAATTGTAAAGAAAAATGTTAAAGTAGCTTCTCGTGTGAACAAAGGAAGGAAGCCTATGATTTTTCAACCTGGAGATTGGGTTTTGGGTGCATTTTCGCAAGGAGAGGTTTCCACTTCAAAGGAAATCTAAGCTCAACCCAAGGGGAGATGTTCCTTTTCAAATCTTTGAACGAATTAATGACAACGCTTACAAAGTCGACCTTCCAGGTGAGTTTAATGTTAGTGCTTCATTTAATGTTGCTGATTTGAGTCCATTTGATGTAGGAGATGCTTTAGATTCGAGGACGAATTCTTTTGAGGAGAGGAGGAATATTATGAAGCACCTTGTCGTCCAGAGTCCACGTGGTCATGAAAATGACAAAGGGCGAATCTCTTACAGCCACAAAGAGATGAACATTCTCTACTGTTCTTTGAGAAAATCTCAATTCAACAAGGTTCAACAATGATCTACTGCTCAAGAAATTTGGCAAACTTTGGAGGTTACTTATGAAGGAACAAGCCAAGTTAGAGATAGAAAAATTATTTTCTTATCCATAAATATGAGCTGTTCAAAATGGAGGAAGATGAATCTGTTCAAGAAATGTTTGATCGGTTCAATAACATCCTCAATGGCCTTAATTCTTTTAGTAAATCATATAAAAATTCTAAGATTGTGAGGAAGATTTTATGGGTTTTGCCAAAAATGTGGGCACCAAGGATCTATTTTTTTTTGCCTTTGGAGGAGTTAATTGGTTCTTTACTCACTCATGAAATGAGTATGGAATAAGATGATGAGAAGGATGGAAAAAAGAAGAAAAAATTTGTTGGCATTGCATTCAAAGCTTCAAAGCATATTGAAAGCTCTAGTGATGATGATGATGAAGAGGTTGATTCTGATGATGTGATATATCTTTCACAGAAATTCTGCAAATTTTTCAACAAGAAAAGAGAACCAAAAGAGGCAAGCAAGAAGAAAAACAAACTTATTTGCTATAAATGTAGTAAACTGGTTCATGCTAGACTGGATTGCCCTCACTTGAAGAAGCATAGCGAAAGGAGGAAAATGAGATTCCTTGATGATGATTCGAGCTCTAGTAGTGATGATGATAAAATTGGAGGAGTATGCTTGACATCAATTAAAGCCAAGGAGAAAATCGAAAATTTAGTACCATTTATTTGAACTCAATTTTTTATTGTGCACATTGTATTACATGTTTTTAAATTGATATCTCTTGTTGCATACACTGTTTTTGTGTTTTTCAAAGGGGGGATATATATTTTTAACTGATGTGCATGTTTTGAAAAAAAAAAGGGGGAGTTGTCTTTCCAAAATCATTTATTTGATAAAATGCATTTACTTAGGGAAGTTTAAATTGTGCGTTTGATTATTTGGGGGAGAAATGTTTTTGACCTTTTTGATGCTACAAAAAGGGGGATAAGTGTACATGAATTTGTTGGGAGAAGCGAACATGAATTTGATTAAGTGTTTTATCATTTCACATATCTCTTACAATTGGTATCATACCTTACAATTGCTATCATTATTGCCTTGAACATCATATATTAATGTGTTGGACTACCCAAGTGACAAGGAGCAAAATCCTTGATCAAATTGTTTGTTATTGATGAATAGATGTTTAAATTCATGTATGTTTTGTCATCATAAAAAATGGGGATATTGTTGACTTCAGTTTTGATGATGATGATTGCAAAACATTCATGAAAGATGTGCTAAGTTGCAGACTTGCTGATATGCACTCACAAAGCACATCATGAATGTGCAAGCCACGTTGATCATGATGAAAATGGCATTAATGCACATTACAGATGATACAAGATGAGTAGATCATCCATTCCAGAAGTACAAATTATCAGATGATCATTAAAGCATGTTAAACAAGATATTAGACTTGTTGAATGATACAAGACGCGTTGTAAAACTAAAGGTGCAATCATTGATGAAATTCATAATGCACGTTATGAACAATGCAACACACGTTGACGGGGTTAGATGAGGAAAAAGCCAAGATGCTCATTGGGATTTGAATTCGACTATTCTCTGATATAACAAAGTACAATGCACATAGAGAGAGATACAATGCACGTTGTACAAGGTGACGTTATTTAAAACAAAATGCTTTACTCTCTCACAACGACTACTTTGAGGCTTTCAATGACTATATCCTTTAGAGTGGCTATAAATAGACGTCCTATGTCAGAAGATAAGTAAGAGATACCATTGCTAAGACTTGCTATTCATTTTATCTCTTCTCTACCTTTCCAACCCATTTGAGCTATTTACTTACTATCTTATTGTTGGGTTTGTGTGAGCTTAAAACTGTTATACTTTTGGGTTGATTTTGTAACAAGCAAGGATGTTTCTTGGGGTAGATAGGTTTCCTTGTTGAGCCTCAGAAAAAAAAGAGTGGTTGCTAGTGAGCCTTAGAAAACTAGAGTTTCGATTTTCTAGTTGAGCCCTTAAAAACTAGAGGCTTGGTTTTCTTGTTTTGTCCTGAAAACAAGTGGTTTCAGTTTTCTAGTTGAGTCTGCAAAAACTAGGTGAATTGTTTTCTTGTTGATCTCGCAGAAAATAAGGTGTAACGGTTTGATTGTCAATCCCGCTAAAACTAGTGTGTAAACAGTTTTGCCTCCACTCGGAAGTGAGGAGTTAGTGCATTGAAATTCTCTAGTGGATCTAGAGGAGTGGACGTAGGTCAAGATGACGAACCACTATAAATATTGGCTTTAATTTCTCTTTCCCTTTCTCTCTTTATTTGATTTACATTTGTATTTAATTTATTGTTGAGTGTATGGATTGGATCTTTAGGGTTTCCGCATTTAATTTGATATTGATTTCAAAAGAACTTTGTTAATTGTTTTCATTTGCAAAAGATTTTCAACAAAGTTTTTAACTTGCTGAAAATCCAATTCACCAATTCACCCCCCTCTTGGATTGACATTCCATTCCTCCTACTGGGATTGTACATTCCTCACAACCACTAAAAAGTTTTAGAAGAATTTTACAACCATTTTTGCAATCTAATAAGCCATAATGCACTTTAATGCCAGAAGTCTACAAACCAATCTCAACCTCATCTATGATAACGTTTGTTGATAACCATTAACGCACTTTGTTGTCTCTGATCTTGATACCTTACTCATTTTACAACCATGTACTTGATCTCATTTGCAAATAGATCACTTTGATGTAATTATGAACGCATAAATGAATGATTATAATCATGAATAACACATATTCTACACAAATCAAAATTCATTCAAATCACACATCCCAATACGTCTATGAATGGAAACAAATTGTTTTTCATCAAGGGATTTTGTTAAAATATTAGCAAGCTGATCTGTTGTTGTCACAAATTCTAGTTCAATATCAACTTTGAGAACATGATCTCCAATGAAATGATGTTTGATGTCAATAAGCTTGGTCCTAGAATGTTGAATAGGATTTTTAGAAATATTTATAGAACTTGTATTGACACACTTGATAGGAATTTTAGAAGTCTTGATTTGAAAATCAACGAGTTGATGTTTTATCCACAAAATATGTGCAACACAACTCCCAGCTGCTACATATTCAGATTCAGTAATGGATAATGCAACACAATTTTGTTTCTTTGAAAACGAAGATACAAGTGAGTTACCCAAGAATTGACAATTACCCGATGTACTCTTCCTATCTAATTGGCTTCCTGCATGATCAACATCACTATAGCCAACAAGATCAAAGCTATCATTCTCAGGATACCATAAGCCAACATTATTGGTTCCAATCAAGTACCGAAAGATTCTTTTAACAACTATAACATGAGACTATCTAGGACATTATTGAAATCTAACACAAAGACATACACTGAACATAACATCTGGTCTACTTGTTGTAAGATAAAGAAGTGATCCGATCATACCTTTATAAAGCTTTTCATCCACTTCTTTACTTTCCTCGTCTTTGGTGAGTTTCGTAGTTGTGCTCATTAGTGTTTCGGCTGCTTTGGCACTTTCCATT
This sequence comes from Flueggea neowawraea, assembly GCA_948243855.1. NCBI lineage: Eukaryota > Viridiplantae > Streptophyta > Magnoliopsida > Malpighiales > Phyllanthaceae > Flueggea > Flueggea neowawraea. Next base: position 5,295 of record CAODLS011559025.1, read on the forward strand.
CCATATTTCTTTAGCATATCATTGATATACTTACTTTGATTTATGAAAATGCCAACCTTTACTTGCTTGATTTGCAATCCGAGAAAGTGACTGAGCTTTCCCATTATGCTCATTTCAAACTCCTTTTGCATTAGCTTAGAAAACTCATCACACAAAGAAGGGTTAGTAGCATCAAATATTATATCATCAATATAGATTTGTACTAGAAGAAAATCATCATTTCTATGTTTAATGAACAAAGTGTTGTCTACCTTACCTCTACTGAAACCATTCTTTAAGAGGATTTGGATTAATTTTTCATACCAAGCTCTCGGAGCTTGCCTTAATCCATATAGTGCCTTTTTCAACTTGAAGACATGATTTAGATGTTGTGGATCTTAAAATCCTGGTGGTCGTTTCACATAAACTTCTTATTTGATATAACCATCTAAGAATGCACTTTTGGCATCCATTTGGAACAACTTGAAGTTCTTGAAACATGCATCTGCATATAGAATTTTAATTGCTTCAAGTCTTGCCACTGGTGCACAAAATTCTTCAAAGTCAATGCCTTCTTCTTGTAGATATCCTTGTGCAACAACTCTGGATTTGTTCTTTACCACCTTTCCTTCTTCATCTTCTTTGTTCCTAAACACCAATTTTGCTCCAATTATCATTACTCCATCTCGTCTAGGAACTAACTCCCAAACTTCATTCCTTGTGAATTGGTTCAACTCTTCTTGTATGGACTGAATCCAATATTCATCATCCAAGGCATCATTGACATTTTTGGGAACAATTTGTTATATAAATGCATAGTTGGCAGCTTGTTGTATATCACTTCTAGTTGAGATTCCTTTTGACACATCTCTAATTATAAGGTCTTGTGGATGTGATTTAGCATATCTCCATTCTCTAGGCAAATCATTATTTTTCACATCCTTGGACTCTTCTTGAATTTGTTGAGATGATTCATTCTTAATGTTATTGATGTTCAAATCCTTCAATTTGTCTCCAATATCTGGGCTATCATTATCATCATCCAATATAGGCATAAAATGGTTAGTCTCATAAAAAAATAACATGTATGGACTATTCTACCTTTTTTAGTCTTTTGTTAAAAACTCTATAAGCCTTGCTAATGGATGAGTATCCAAGGAAAATACCATCATTGGATTTAGCATCAAACTTTCCTAAGGTTTCCTTTCCATTGTTATGAACAAAACACTTGCTACCAAAATCATGGAAGTAGGAAATGTTATACTTTCTATTTTTCCACAACTCACTAGGTGTTTTCTTGAGTATGGATTGCACATAAGCCCTATTAATTATATAGCAAGCTGTATTTACATCCTCTACCCAAAAATACTTTGACAAATGATTCTCACTTAACATTGTCCTTGCCATTTCTTGCAAATTCCTATTTTTCCTCTCAACAACTCCATTTTGTTGAGGTGTCATTGGAGCTAAAAAATTGTGCAAAATTACAAATTCTTCACAATAGAATTCAAATGGCTCACATGAGAATTCTTCACCCCTATCACTCCTAATGGAGGTAATGGTGTAGCCTTTTTCATTTTGGACTATTTTACTATAAGATGCAAATGTATGAAAATTTTCATTTTTATGTGCTAAAAAGAAAACTCATAGAAAACATGAATAATCATCAACAATCACAAAATAATAAGTTTTTCCACCAAGACTTAGAGTGCTAGAGGGACCAAACAAGTCCATAAGTAAAAGCTCTAAAGGTCTTGTAGTAGAAATCAAATTTTTGCTTTGAAAAGATGATTTTGAATGCTTTCCTTTAACACATGCCTCACACAAAAAAAAATTTCAAATTTGACTTTTGGTAAACCTTTTACTAATTTTTTTCTTAAGAGTTTTGAAATGGTATGCATGATAGCATGTCCTAATATTCTATGTCAAAGCCAAGCATGATTGTTCACAATCGAAAAGCAAGTCTCATTAAAAGAAGTAGACTTCGACAAATCAACAACATAGATATTATTTTGCCTCAACACAGTAAATAACACATTTCTAGCCACATCATGAACAATGCATTTGTTAGGTTAAGAAACAACCTTATAGTTCTTATCAAAAAATTGATTAATGCTAAGTAAGTTATGCTTCAAGCCATCAACAAGCAACACATTGTCAATTGTGGTATTAGGAGCATTACCTATCTTACCTTCTCCAATGATTTTAATTTTAGCATTGTCTCCAAAGGTCACAAGGCCTCCATTATTCGGATTAAGTTGAGAGAACATGGCTTTATCTCCAGTCATGTGGTGAGAGCATCTACTCTCCAAGTCCCACATATTTCTCTTTGCTCTTGCTCTCAAACACACCTACAAAGACATGTTAAGCTTTTGAAATAGGTACCCAAATTTTCTTGGGTCCTTTAAGGTTAGTTCTTACAAAATTAGAAGGCAATGTTCCTTTTGGAACCCAAATTCTCTTAGTTCCAATTTTCTTATTCAATCTCATCTTGCAAGAATAAGAAATATGTCCATCCTCACCATAAAATGTGCATGCATTGTCAAGAACAGTCCCTTGTCTTACAAATACAGTTTTCTGTTCAATTAAAGCATTTTCTCTTTACTCAAATCATTCAATTTTGCATCAAGAGAGCATTTGAACTTTTCTTTAATGAAACATACTTGGCAGTAAGTTTTTGAAATTCATCATGGAAGTCATCAAATGTATCATGTAGTTCATCAAGAGTAAAGTTTTCGATTAACTCACTTTCACCATCACTTGAAGATTCATCCTCTCTTGCTATTAGGCATAAATTTTCCATTTCTTCCATTTTTTCATCCTCTTCGGAGCTATTGTTCTCACTATCACTCCATGTTGCTTCTTCCCTTCTTTTTCTTCAGAAACTTAGAGAATTTCTTGGCAAGAGGACATTCTTGCTTTACATGTCTTGGTTTGTTCCATTTGTAACAAATGATTGATTTATCCTTCTTGTATTCCTTTTTGAAGTCCTTATTGTATTCTCCTGGTGAGTCCTCCTTTGAGATTTGATCCTTATTCTTTTTCCATGGCTTGTTTCTTCTCCTGAAGTGTTTGAATCTCCTAGCATACATAGTCATCTCTTCATCACTGTCCTCTTCTTCTTCTTCTTCTTCTTCATCCTCAGATTTTTTAATTACTTTGGACTTTAGGGCCAACTCTTTCCTTCTATCACCTTTTTGATCTTGTTCTCCATCTTCATTTAGCCTGTTTCATGTGTAAGAAGAGAACCCAACAGTTCTTCCAAAGGAAAGTTGTTGAGATCTTTAGCTTACAATATAACATCTTTCTTTAATGTCCAAGATTTCGGTAGAGCTCTCAACACCTTCCTTACAAGTTCTTAGTTTGAGTAGGTTTTTTCCGAGTGTCTTCATTCCATTTAAGATATCATTGAACCTATCAAACATCTCTTCAATTCCTTCTCCTTCTTTCATCTTGAACAATTCGTATTTATGAACAAGGAGAGACACTTTGTTTTCTTTTCTTTGTGAAGTCCCTTCATAGGTTATCTCCAAGGTTCTCTAAATCTTGTGAGCAGTAGAACACTGATGAACCTTGTTGAATTGTGTTATACTCAGGGCATAAAACAAGATGTGCATTGCCTTGTTGTTGTATCGCACCATCTCTTTATCACGGTCTGTCCATTCAGCTTTTAGTGTCAACAATTCCTTTCCATCCACAGTCTTCACAGGAATATATGGACCTGTCTCTACTACATCCCATACACTTCAGCTTCATACCTTAATAAAACCATCATTCTTGTCTTTCAATAGACATAGTCACTGCCATCAAAGAAATGAGCTCGATTAGTAGCCAAACCTTCATATCTAGATATATCTCCCATAGATGCCATTTTGGATCTTTGAACTCAAGGTGTTTAAACCTTAAATTTGAGCACTCAAGCTCTGATACCAATTGTAATCCTAATATGGCAATCCAAGAGGGGGTGAATTAGATTTCTTGCTAAAATATAAAACCTTCAAAAATCTTTTTGTATATTTTGCAAACCAAATCAGTAGCTCAATCCAAACCACAACCACATAAGAATGAAATAAAAGAGAGTAAGGGATAGAGAAACAAAGCCTAAATTCACTCATCTAGCTTACTAGAGAGTTTTCAATCAGCTAACACCTTCCTCGCTTGCGAGTGAAGGAAAATCGTTACACCTCTTGTTTTATAGGTTCACAAGCAACCTTTACACCTTGTTTTAAACTGGGAAAAACAAGAAAACCAACCCTCTTTGTTTTCCTAAGGAAACAAACAAAGCAAACATATGCTACCTTCAAGCTTTAACACTAAAGCTTGAATACAAGAGGATTATCAAATTTAAACACAATATCTCAACCAACTCTATAACAGAAATCCAAATCAATACTCATTCAGTGTAAGAAAAATGAAAGGCTCGAAGAGAGAGGAGATCAAGAAACAAACTAGCAAATCTTGGGCACATTCTTGAAAGTCTCTCTTGTCTGTTTTGACTTGGATGACTCTATTTATAGAGAGTCTCTAAAATATAGTCGTTAAAGCCCTAAAAGAGTCGTTATGAGATATGTCCAACATTACGAACTTAATTGACGTCATGATCATGAGCGTGCATTCTAGCCACTAACGCGCATTCTTCAAATACCCAGAAGATGATCAAAGTGCATTTTACCCATCAACGCTCTCTATTGACATTTTGTGTCTTCTAGTAGAACATATGCCTTGCACCAGCGCAATTTGAAGATCATCAGTGTGCCATGATAATACTATTAATGGCCCTTATTGAATCCTCAACGTGCATTGTCAACTTCAAATCTCAATTATTGATTCTGACACAATCTTGTACTAAGGAATATTCAAATGTTTAAATTCTTCAGTAGCGTATTAGCTTTGTCATTTTTTGATAAGTGAAACAACTCCACACGTTCTTGATTGCCAACGTGCGTTGTTGAAAGTATATAAAGATTGCACCTTTACTCGACAATGGACATTCTTGAATCAATAGTGTTCCATCATCTAAAGACTGTAGTTGCAACTTTGATGAATATGAGGTACCTCTTCGATAGCGTGCTTTGATGATCATTAGTGTGCTCTAATGATTTACTTCAGATAGATCAAGAATTTAGATCCATGCTGTCTTCATTAGCAATGTCTCCATCTTCAATTGTTAATTAAGTTCCAGAAATGCTTGGACACTATCAACGTGTGTGCTTCATCATTAACGCGCCTAGATGCCATCAAATGAAAGGATCATGATAGTATATCCATGCGTTGATATCATATCGGTGCGTTGATGCCATTTTTTCTTAGAGCTAGTGGGGATAAGCAACCAATAGCGTGCGTCGGATACGTAGAATGTGCGTTGTTGCTTAACTATTAAGTTGTTTTGCAAATCATCAAAACTTAAAGTGATTTTTCATATTGTCCATACAATGGCACAACTTAAGGAAACATCTCCCTGAACTGCTTTGTTATTGCGGAACCTATATCTGGGTTTGGGTGGTAATTTTTTCCCAACATATTTATTCTTTTGTTTGGTCTGGGTTTGGGTCTTCTGTTGGATTTGGACCTCTTGTTGAATGTTAGTATAGGTCTCAGGTTGGGATTGAGTCTTTAATTGGGTATGGGTTGGGTGTTAGGTATGGATATGAGTTTCGAGTTGGGTTTAGGTCTGGGTAGTAGTGGTTGTTTGTGGCTCAAACTGGGTTTCTGTTTCTGGGTGGGATTGTGGTTGGGTGTTAAAATTTGTCCAGGTTTGGGTGTGCGTTGGATCTATCACCTCTGCAATTTCATCATCAACAACAACATACTCCTACTTCTGTTATCCAAAGTTCTTTATTTCACTCATTTGCAATATATGGATGGCCTAAACAACTTCTTAGTATGCTTAACAGACGACCAAAAATTTTGTATGGAATGGTTCTACCAAAAAGCAAAAGCTTGTAAAGGTCTCTTGGTCAATATGTTATACTTTGTTTTTGAAGGGAGTATTGGCCTAAAAGACATTGAGTTGCTTAATAAAGCTATGTTAGGAGGGATTGGGTGGCAGTTTTTGACTCGGTCGAGTACTGCTCTAAGGGTGATAGAGGCTAGGTTTTTGCTCCCTTCAGGCACTCCTCGGATGACTTACTTTCGCTATTCTATTTGGTCGTCTTTGAGACATGTGTATGGGGTATTAATGGAGCATTCATATTGGTTAATTACAAAGACTTCGCCTCTGAATTTCTAGATGAGGAAATGGTTGCAACCAACTTTTGCACAGCGACTTGCTCTATTGGCTTCACAACTCAGAAATTTATCGAATAGTGTTCAGGAGTTTGGTCTGCAGGGAAGTTGGTCTCTTCCCCCTTCCTTGAGGGCAGATGTCAAACACGTTATGGAAGACATACAGTTTCTAAAGGAATCAACTGATGTCTACATCTGGCAGTATTCTACTAATGGCCAATTCACTATTAAGAGTTTCTATAGTTGGCTAAATGGCTATAAGAGTTTGGTCTGTGTTAACAAATTCTTTTTGAGAAAATTTATTCCACCTTCGTGATCCACTGTTGTATGGAGGGCTTTTTTGGGTTATCTCCTGACGAATGTTAAACTCTCCCAGAAAGGGATATGTTTTCCACCTCGATGATGTTTTTGCAAGGATAGTTGTGAAACTCTTTCTCATTTGTTGGTCACTTGTCAGGTTAGTAAACAACTATGGCTAGCTATTTCCTCTCTATTTGGGGTTCGGGCGAATTGTACTGGGGATTTTCGGTCTCTAATTCTAGATGCAATGTCTGTTAAGTTGAGTTCCCAGTTAAAGATCTTATGGAATGTTGCAATTATCAACGCTGTCTGGATTCTTTGGACAGCGCAAAATAATGCTATTTTCAATAATCAGACAATCTCTGTTTATAATCTATTGCGTTTATTGTGGAAGTGCATTAAGGAAGCAGATTTATTCCAAATGGGTAATATGAATGGTACACAGGACAAGTTACAGTTGTTTCGTAATTTAGGAATTGTTGGAATTCCTAGGACAACTCCCATAATCATCTCGGTGGTGTGGCGATACCCACTAGTCAACTGGGTCAAAGTTAATTCAGATGGCTCATCCTTTGGTGCTCCAGGTCCTTCAGGTGCAGGTGGAATTTTTAGGAATATTCGGGGTTTTTCTAAGGGAGCTTTTTCTTTTTCCACTGGTGAGTTTTTTGCCTTTGTTGCCGAACTAAAAGCTGCTATGTTCGCCATTAGAAAATTTGTTGAATGTGGATGGAATAATTTATGGCTTGAAAGTGATTCTTCTTTTGTTGTTCATATGCTTAAAACATGATCCCCATAAGTGCCTTGGTGTTCTCGCCTTGAGTGGTCCGATTGCTTATGTCAACTCTCTGATATTACAATGGTTGTTTCTCATATTTACAAAGAGGGTAATAGAGTTGCGGATGCTCTTGCTAATTATGGTGCCAAGCATACTGGTTTCCATTGGTGGACTAGCTTTCCAGATTTCTGTAATAGTCTAGTATATGATGATTACTCTTGTAAGGAGTGCTATCGCTTCATGTAGCCTCCGTCCTCATTGTTGTACTACTTGTATTGACTTTCTTTTCTTATTAATAATACTTGGAGCTCGAGAAAGTGATACAAGTGCTAATGGGGTGTCAACCTAATTGGGATGCTATAGTGCACAACTGATTCCTTCGCCTCCAACCTTTCATAAAAAAATATCCATCATTTGCCTTTATTTTGTGTTTATTTTTTTTCTTCATATAGTTAGATTTATGTACTAAATGTTACTAAATGAATAACCCGACAAATGTTACTAAATGCATAACTAATTTTACAATTTAATATGTATTTGTTTGTAATTAGCCCGGCAAATGTTACTAAATGAATAACTAATATTTGGTAAAAATATTTAAAAACTATTAATAAACTGCCACCACAGAATATGATTAAATCTAAATCCTTCAATCTTCATTAAAATAGATTAGATATGATCGTTTGCAATAAATAGCAATGACAAATGTAAAATAAATTATAAATTTTTAAATTTCAATTACAAAAAAAGAGTTAGATGAAATCAAGTGGAAATAAAAAAATAAGTGGGTGTAAACATGTGAGGAGATGAAATTGTAAACACGTGTGGTGATGGAGTAAAAATCATGATCAAGAAAATGAGCAAAAATCATGGGTGCCACTGTGTCGGCCAAAAAAAACATATTAATAAACAAAAAAAAAAGAGAATGTAAACATGTGAGGTGGTATTACAATAAGGACTCAAGATACTTAATATTAGCATCATTTACTTAATTTTAGATTGATTACTTAATTGCAGGTTCTAGAAGGTTACTTAATTTTAGATGTCGTTACTTAATTTGGTCACTGGTTACTTAATTTTTTATCGGTTATCTAATAGTTATAAATTATGTCAATATATGATAAATTAAGTAACCATGACTATTACTTAATTTTTGTTAGAGTTACTTAACTCAGACGTATGTTAGTTAATTGGATATTCACAAATTAAATCACTGTCGGAAAAATTACGTAACTACATGTAGAATTAAGTAACAGAGGTTACTTAATGTGCCTATGCGTTACTTAATTTTGTACTCGGTTACTTAACTTTTTTTTTAGTGGTTTAATATCAGTCTCAGTTACTTAATTTTAGGGGACAATTACTTAATTACAGCTTTTATAAAGTTACTTAATTTGACTATATACATAATTTGTGATCGGTTACTCAATTGTTACTGAAATTATTTAATATGAGCATGTAATTACTTAATTTAGTAACAAATCCTCGTTGAAGACTTATTTAATGAATCCTCATTATAGTACCATCCATGAATTTGACTTTCAGTCCAAATTCCTTCATTGGCTTGACTTTTCTAGAAATATGTCGTACAAAATGTGGTCTTTGGTGTATAAATGTGATTTTGGTTGAACGAATGAAAAGGAAATCACGCGCGCTTAGGTCTGTAATTTTGGTTTTGAAAAGATGTTTTTTCCTAATCAGTCCAATTTAATTTCACTAACTTTTCTTGGCCGAACACGAAGATTTCAATCAAGAGATTTGAACTTTTGGACTTGTGTCATTTCCCCAATTGTTAGGGCTATCTCTGAATTCTAATGAGCAAATTATGCCACATGCCAATATAAACTGACATATTTTGACAAATATAAATACATATTTCGTATTTGTGAAAAATGACAGAATACATGAAATTTGGGTTGACAAATACCAAAAGAGAAAACATGATTATCAAAATTGCCAGATTAATTCAAATAAAACAATTTTTTCATCATAATTTCATTTATCTTTTTTTTTTCGTTCTCTCTCTTCGATTTTCTCTCTCCTCTCTGTGTCTCTCACTTTCTCTCTCTACTCTTCCTCTATTCTCTCTCCTCTCATTATGGAGACCCTAATAGAAACCAAACCACCGCCACCATCCTCCGCAGCACTCGCCATCGCCATCCGTCGCTCATCTATTCAGTCTTTCTGTCTCTCTCGTCTCCCGTTCCCCTCTTCGCTCCTCATTTTGTCTTCCTCTATCTGTCATGTCACAACCCGTTCCCGGACCATGAATGACGTACAAGGTGTAACCAAAGAACATAACCAAAACTAGTTTACTTTAAACAATACTAAAACCATTTTTAAAGGTTAGTAAATAGAAATCCCAGCTCATTTAAAACATAAGTTTTAATAATAATAAAATACTTGGTAAATAATAAATCATGTTTAAATACCAAATAAGTATACAAAACATACACCACTAACAATACAAAATATGTGGCATCCGCCACTGATCAATATACGTGGACTCCGCCACTAATCAATATCACATTATGTGTCAAGTTAGGACATATGGCTACCGACATCCCTGGCAGATGGGGTTTCTCAATGCATTGGTATAACAAATGTTATGTTTACCCCAGTAACAAAAGTGTCACAAGTCAGAATAATTAAAACATATTTTTTTACAAAAAATGTAAACGTAAAACAAACAGATAGTAGTGGTTACACCACTGCCAAATTATGAAATAACTGATTTCATAAATCAGAGGGCAAAATGAGATAAACAACCTTAATTTCATAGAAACACAATACTCATTATAGAAAATATTTATTTCAAAACGTGATAACCATTTAAAAATTTTCGGTAATACTCAAGTAGTATTACAAAGCAAAGGTTTTCACATAATTCAGATTTTATTAAGATTTGCCAATCCTTTAGTCTAGATTACATGCTATAGTTGTAGCATAACAAAAACACATATAGGTTAGAAGACATAGCCTATGTTTCTAAAACTGCCATTTCACTCACATGGATATCCAAGCTAAATGGTCTAATCATGTACCACTAGCGGCTGGCTAATCTCGTTGACCAGGATACACAGCTGAAACAATTATCGAAGCAAAGTCAAAGACACGATGCTGGTACTGTGCTAGTACCATAATGCATGCAATGCAAATGCTGACATAGACTCATATAAATCTATTTTGAAAGAATATCTAAAGCTCTCACCTCAAAAATTAAACATCTCACAAAATTATAGTTTGGTCCCCGACCTTTGTAAAATTATGCTTTAATCCTCAAACTTTTCAAAATTTATAAAGCAGCCCTTAAAGTATTCTACTAGTCTTTCAAGTTGTCAGAATCTCCAAATATGCCCCCAAACTCTCAAAAATTACAACTTTGACCCTAAACCCTCAAAATAAAAAAAACTAGTCCAGAATATGCAACATATCCGCTTTAGTCCTTGCAACAGAATTTCATAAAAAATAACCTAAATTCTATATCGCTTGATACCCGATGTTCCAAACCACCCACGTTACTCCCACTCAATCTCAGAAACATAAATCCATAATCAAATACAACAAAACAACTCAAAGTTATCAAGTTCCTTCACAAATTCGGCCAAACCCTAATCCATATAAACAACCCATCAAATCTCTCAAATCCGAGCCTAACCTAGGATCCTTTAACCTTTTTCCATCATAATATAACATATTCTAATCACCATTCCAATATAAATCAACATAATCAAGCTTAAAATTCAAAACCATCCACATTGAACCCAACAAATTAAAACAAGATTCAAGCATGGAATGGAAGGAAATAAGTGATTAAAGACATGTTCTTACCTTAAAGGATCGAAAGGAAGCAATGAGAGACGTTGGGAGATGGATTGGAGTGTGTTTGAGTGGTGAAAAATGAGAAATGGTCGAGAAAGAGTCGGGTTGGGGCGTTTTAAAGACGAACGGATCAAAATGCACCGCTTCGATGATTTTACAAAGCAACGTACATTGTTTTAGCATGCAACGTACGCCTTAGGTAGATACAATGTACGTATTCAACAACCAACGCACATTATATGACTTCCAAAGCCTCAGATCCGAGAAAAAGATGCACAATGTACGTTTCAAAAGACATAACGTACATTGCACATCCTCAACATACATCTTCAAAAAATAACATACGTTGATCATCAGAAGCCAGACAATGTACATCTGTCTTGCCTCTAACGTACGTTGTCTTCACTCCAACCTACATACTTGACGATTTTTTTTTCCAAAATCATTCCCAAAGTTCTACAACACCTAAACTCTAGAAAATAAATCTATTAACCATCGTCAAACATCCAAACAATATCAAACATCAAACATCATCAAAATCATCTAAGAATCGATCAAAATTGAACAAAAAGCTACGGGACTCCAATTAGAACGGATGGGTATTACATACTTTCCCCCTCAAAACAAAATTTTCCTCAAATTTTCAAACAAAGCATATCAAAGCTGAAATCAAACCCAAAGCTGAAATCAAACCTAAACCTTTAAACCAAAGTCAAATCCAAATTCTCAACACAAATCACCAAGGTATGAACCAACACTCAAGTTGGTCAAACTCCAAAATCTCCTCAACAAACATCAAATCCAGATCTCGAAGATACATCATAACTTTGAAAACCAACATATAATCAGATGTATCAAAACATGAACCCAACAGAGCTCAAAATCAGAAATGCATACATGAAAAGACGGCATGACATATGCAAACAAAGGAGGCAGAGGATATAGAAAATGCAAATGTGAAATGCAAAGACCAAAAACAAAATACACTGACCTCAGAGTCAGCAAAATTAAATAGGTGCGGATAACTATCTAGCGACCTAACAAAATGGTGCTTCTAAGGAACTCGAAAAAAACGCTCCAACAAAGAGGAAAGACTAAGTCTAACATTGACTGACGATGACAAAAAAGCATGGAACGAATCTGGAACATAATTTCGAAACAACAAAACTTAAAATACCATCGACACAAAGGTGCAAAGAGTCAAAGGTTGATATTCTCAAAAATTAAGGAATCAAATGGCAGAGAGTACAAACTCAATGATTTCAAAGATTAAATATAAAGGGTTCCGATAATAGACCCAACATAAGGAGAAAAAAAGGAAAATCAATCTGCAAGCCAGACTGCAAAAGGTAAAATCTGGCGATGACATATAGTTTAAATACGCAAGAACAGGTCCAACTCGGACTAGCACCACAGAGGTCAACAAAAAGTGAAACAAGTCCAACGTCACTAACAATGGTAGTGTAAGCACTCCAGAAGTGATCCGCTAACACAAAGTTCCCAAAATGAAATCAAGTCAATTCAAACTTATCAATGATTTCATATATTCCCAAACAAATAAAGCCTGAAACTTATATTTCAAACCTGAGTTCTTGAACCCAATCATGTCTCAGATACTTAACCCACAATCACGGGGAATTACTTATCGTTTCCACATATTTTGCAAAGCGTAATATCAAATCCTCAAAGTCAAATCTCTTCAACAAAAATCACCCAAATTTGAATCACAACATCAAATTTGATTTATCTAAAGTCAAGAACACCAAAGAACATACTAAAGTCAATTGTTACTATCAAAGATATCGTAGGTACTCAAAATGTAATTTATCCATATTAATATCTCATAATCCAAATCAAGTCAAACTCATAAGTCAATCCGCATACTCACAATTGACTTCAGATCAAATTAAAAATCATAATTACCTACCACATATATCAAATTGTAAACCGACTCCAAATTAATTTCTCCAAGTCTTCCTTGTAATTCTTTATTGTTATCGTATAACCTCAAATGAATTTATCAACCACTGAAATTATTGCACCAACAATCGTTACCAGAAATCATCAAATGAATCAATGAAATCAAAGAAGTCATCTCATGGATTCGTCACCAAATCAATAATTACATATCTCAATAATCCTTAGGCTATGTTTTACCAATACACTTAGTGTTAATATTCATTTGTCGCATACCGAGTATCCTTAAAGTCAATAGAATCAAAATATCAGTCTTCGTACAATTCCTTTATTAATTTGATTGACTTCCAAATGTAAATTGTTAAGTCTCCTCTCATATCGACAAATAAATTCATTAATGGTTCCATAAACCATAGTCTTAGTATTTCAAGCCTTAAGTACTCCGAGTACTTTTCACCCTAATTAACACCAAACGATATACATGTCATGACAACTGATCTCGAACCTTAATAAATCCAACTCCAATAACCACATAAAATTTATCTCCTAAACTTATCATCAATCATTACCGGACTAAATATCCTCATCAGATAATAAGGAACCATTGACTAAGTTTCCCAAATAATCTCCTATGGCGACCATACTACCGACTCAGACTATCTAACGAAGATTAATGCAATAAGAAAAAATATGGGACCAAAACCAAATAGAGATCAAATGGAATATAAGCAAAAGTTCAGGAATAAGGGCATACCAATATCGGTGAAAGCTCCCTTCGAACTGGCACTCTCGCCTCTAACCACAGGCGGTCCTGCTTGGATTCTCATTCCATGCTTGCGAGGACATTTAGCTACCTTGTGACCAATTTGTTCACAATGAAAACAACTACCAATGGCATTGTGACATAACCCAGAATGTCTCTTCCCACACGTATCACACTGCTAACATCTGCCTTGATTGATACCTCCAACCATAGATCATCTCGCCTGGGACTCAGTAGCAAGTTTGTAGGGACATTCAGCCATCATATGGCCTGATTGCCCACAAGAATAACAGTTGTGTTTTGGTTTACCTCACTGTCAAATGTGTTTCCTATCACACCTACTGCACTGAGGAATTCCACCTTAACTTGTGCCTCCAATGGAGAACATATTCCCTTGCTCAGGCTGACTTATCTGGCCTTGGCCCTGATGGCCACTAACTGCCTCCCTGGTCTTACTCTTCTTATGAAAATGCTCGAAGGATCTAGCGCCCACATTTTCAAAGGTCGTTGCAATACGATCAAACCTTTGAAAAATTCAGTCAAAAACATCCGCCTGAGGGGCACATTGAGACTGCGAAAAATGAGGTGATGCATCAATCTCCAAATGACTACGCGAATCCCTCATATCCATAACAAAATGATCAACGAACTCAGCAGCGGCCCTAGCTTACGACCCCAAACATGATCCCATATCTATGAATGCAACAAACAATTAGAATGCATAAGCTAAAGTCAAAATTTTTGGACCAAAGGTGGTCAACATTGAGATTTCTCTAAGTTTTCATGATGAACAAACTGCATAATTTGACTTGAGGATGATCCACGTACGTGTGTGCATGTCACGTACGTCAGATTAATCTCAAGTACGTGAGTTCGACCGTGACCTAAAACAGAAGCAACTGGATGATGGAAGAAGAGATCATCACGTATGTTAGACAATGTTCACGTACGTCAGATAATGTCATGTACGTGAAAGGTATCAAAAGTACGTGAAGAATGATAAAAATTAAAGCGAAAAAATTGAAGCCTTGAATCACTTGAAGGCATGAAGCCACACGTATGTGTGACATCTGAAGTCACATAAGTCAGACGTATAAGACAAAATGAAGATTTCATCTCAAAGGATGTTTGTTTGAATTTCACGTAAATCGAGACAAATAGTTAAAGTAACGGTCAATTGTCGATTGTTTGCGTATGTAAGAGTAAACAGTCACGTACGTCACATTGATCTAAAGTATGTGAGATTGAGTTTCAAGTACGCGAAATGCTCCGGATTGAAAACAGAAGCTACTGGATGGTTCAAACATAGAAATCACATACGTCAGTTGGTATTCCCGTACGTGAACTGGGGATTCACTATGATCAACGTACGTTAATGTACTTGTCACGTACGTGTGATGAACAAGTCAGGTAACGTACGTAAGATTTTTGTCACGTATGTGAGAAGACTCTAACAATGTATCAAATACGCCCCATTCTAGACCAAAACGGCTACAATACACCCCACAACGGTATGAAATTAAGAGAGAAGTACAAATACATCCTTGGGAGGCCAGAAACAACTAACAAAACATCTGGGCATTGGATTCTTACAACTACCAAGCATTAAAGCATTGAATTTCTCATTTTTTGATACAAGTGTATTTGTTCTACTATTTCATTCTTCATTTGCTTGTACCACTAGCTCAAACTCTATTCGTGAGTGTTTGTAAAAACATCATTTAGAGTGATTGTGAGTGGGATCAAGGGTAGATCCTTAGATTGGTCTTTGTTCTTTAACCAAAATCAAGAACCTTGTAAGAGTTCTCACTTAGCTAGAAAGTGAAGTTGTAATCTTTGAGAAGATTGATAGTGAAAATCCTAAGTGCTGATACTTAGGTAGTGGATGTAGTCATCGAGTTGGTCGAACCACTATAAGTTCTTGGTGTTCTTTCTTTTATCGCACTTATCTTCGAAGAAAATTCAAAGCTTCTATTACCACACTATTCAACCCCCCTTCTAGTGTGGTTATTGACTCTACACATAATGTATTACTAGATATCGCTTATAGACTTTGAGCCAAAATGTTGGGACGAGGTTCATTGCCAATTTCGAGTGGGCATATAGGGTCACTCACAAAGAATGAATTGGATTCATTACAAAATATTCTCTCTTAGTGATGAATGAATTATTAAGATGGTTAATTTGATTAATCCATAATAATTCAGGGTTTTATAATTTATGTGTTAAATAAGATTTAATACATAGTCCATTAATGTGATGGGCTTTTAATATGAATCACCTATTATCATGGATTTAATTGTTTAATTATGTGCGACATAATTTGGCACATGTATGAGATTTATATTATGGTAATGCATCATATAATTAAAAGCCCAACAACATTAACAATCCCGTCATGAAATTCGGCCAAACCCAATGAGATTAGGGCATGAGAAATTTCGGCAAAAGCCTTAAAATCGGAGGGAGAAATTCGGCTTTCTCTTCCTATTTTTTAGGGATCACAATCCTTGTGTGCAAGGAGAAAATTCGGCACATGTATTGATTAATTAGGAGTCCATAACTAACTAGGAGTTTTAATTCTTCTATGATAAGGAAAATAAAACCATAATTAGTATGTAACTTAATTAATTAGGAATACTTATTCTTGTAGGACAAGAAATACAAAACCTAGAGTGACTAGGAATGAATTCGGCTCACTTCTTGAACAAAAGGGAAAACCAAATCCTAGTAGGGCAAAGATAAGGGTAATTTGGGTTCCTATGTGCTGCCTATCTAGGTCATCTCATACGCCTATAAATAGGCTTGCGCCCCTTGCCATTTGATCATCCCATTGCCGAATTTGTGTGCCACACTTCAAAGAGAGAAAATATTTTGTGAGCTTTAGAATAGTGATTCTAAAATATGCTAATACACTGCAATCACTCGAAGGTAAGTTTGTTTGTGTGGATACCTGTAGCCACGTTCGCGAAAAAGCAACGTGATTCCACAAGGTGATTC
>CAODLS011559347.1:0-15688 GCA_948243855.1 Flueggea neowawraea
CAAACGAAATCAAAACCCAGAAACTCACATAATCACCAGACCGTTAAAATCAACCACCAATCTGCCATCTCTCTTCCATCACCGTCATTGTCAAAATCAACTACCAAACCCAAAACAGAAAACAAAACCCAAAATCATCACCGCCAATCTGTCATCTCTCTTCCCATCACCACCATCGTCAGACACTTAGAGGTACTTGAATAGAGTCGTTGCATTGTCACCGAAATAAGGTCTTGGCGGAGGACAAAGGTCGGTGGGGCCACGCCGGAGTGACCTAATAGGTCAGGTCTAGAAGGAAATGAGGTGGGTCAGATTTGTTTGGTTGGGGATGTGGTTCAAGTTCGTCTTTTCTGGTGCAAAAACAAAAGAAGAAGGATTTCGGTTAGGTTTGGTGGTGGTGGAGAAGAGAGAGTTACAGAAGCGAGAGCGAGAGAGGAGAAGACAGAGATTAAGAGAGAGAAAAATAAAGAGAGATTGAGAGAGAGAAAATGGAGTAATGAGGCAAAAAAAAAAAGAAAAAAATGGTTGGATGAAGTAAATTGATTTTAAAGTGGAGGGTAAATTTCTCTTTTCATACTTTCTGTCAAGTAAAACAAACAGAATTAAAAATGAAGGATTGAAGTGACTACTTTAAAACTAACAGAGACAGAGATGAACAATACATCAAATCTCGAGGACTATCATAGATTTGCTCTTGAAATAACATTAAAAAAATCTTCTACAGGTATCAAGTATTGAATAGCCGTAAATTAATCAAAAAATTATTTTGCACGATACATAAAAGTGACAATATCATTGTTTTTGCACAAAAGGTGGTGGATTTGCGCCTTTAGTTGTTGAATATGCACCTTAAAATCAAAGTTATATATCATAGTAACACTTTATCATGCATCTTTGATTGTTCAAATGCCAACAACTTGAGAGACAACATCTTCTTAAAAAAAATTAAAAATGTAACTAAGGACTACATGGCTCTTGTAGTACTATTGATAGTGTTAGTTTGGCATTGTGGTTATTTTAATTTTAAGTTCTCTTTACAATGTTCCAAGCTACTATTTATAGTGTTATTTGACATTGTGGTTACTTTAATTTTAAGTTTTCTTTACAATGTTCCAAACTATAAAACATTACATTACGACAAAAATTACTATTATTATTATTATTAAGTTATTTAGCTAAAATTTATTACGGCAATTTATAATGTGAAAAATGAACATGAAATGAAGTGATGCTAATGATAAAAAAGTTTTTCAACCAAACATTTCGATTTGTTTGTCCGTTCTAACTATATCATTGGTCTGTATAATTTTTTTTATCAATGATCTATATGATTTATATATCATATATTTGATTCAAACAAAATTAACAATTTATCTACTTCTAAATAAACTATGTTTTAAACTTAGTTTGTACAGAAAAAAATCTACAAAAAGTTAATATTAACACAAAACAAAGAATAATCTTTCTTATATCTTGCAAAGAGACTCCATATAATTTTAATGCTCCAAAATTAGAGTTTAGTTTATTATCATGTAATGAAACATGCTAATTGAATTTATCCTATCATGTAAGGAATTGCCTAATAAATTTGTTCTCCTCTTTTTACTGAAGTTTGGGCAATTTTATTGTACTTAAGAATTTCACTTCTATACTGCTAGAGTTACGAATCGATTTCAAATATTAATTATGATCATATAAATATTATTATTAAGATAACATTATCATCAGATATTTTTATCAGATATATATTGTTAGTAAGCTACTAAATAAGTATTTATCTCTGCATTTCACATACATATTCATGATAATTATTTTGTATTTATCAATATACATATACATTCTAATTATATATATATAATTATAATGTATATTTTCTCTTTTAATAAGAAATATTGCAATTTTCACTTTTTTTGCTTTATTTTAAAATTCAATATCAATATTTAGTATATTTAGGACTTACATTTCAATGTTGTAAATTAAAAGACATTGTCATAATAAGCAATTAAAAAATAACTAAATTAAGTTAATAAAATATTTGAGAGAAATAAAACTAAGTTAATCAAATAATTTAATATTTTAATTTTAACGTTGTCAATTATTAATTACAATATTATTTTAAATTTTATAATATTAACATATAGCATATAATAAATCCACCCGCAACACACGCGGTGAATTAACTAGTATATATAAAAAACAAGAAAATATTTTTAATTGTTATCCTAATTTTGTAGTATTGTAGTTGATATCTAATTGCTATTAAAAAAATAAACTCAATGCTCATATAATAAAATTAGGGATAATTACACAAAAATATAACAAAAGATTATTAAAGTATGCAGCTACAAGGAGAAATGTTATTTCACAAATGGCAAATTTTGACCATTTTTAATTACGCGTTAAAAAATTGATCGTGTATTAACTATGCATTAAAAAATTAACCATATTTCAAAAAATTTGATCCCATGCTAAAAATTTGGCCATAATTAAACATGTAATTTCTATTAAAATTGGCCCCCTCAATTTCTAATCCTGCGTTCGCCTCTATGATCAAAGCAGAAGATCAAGGCTTAACAACAGAATCCCTATTAGATCATATTTATTATTTAATTACAAGACTATAAAGTAAAACCATGTTGTCCAGCTTTATTGGTGCTTGTCCTTGAAATAAAGATTAAAAAAAAAAGGTAAAACTAATCCTAAAAGTAGCCATGAATTTACACCTCTTGGTTCTTACCAATACTGTGTGTTAGGTAGTTAATTATATCCAGTACTACTAAACCACTGTCACAATCACCACTTCTTCTCTATCGTATCTTCTTCTCTGTCAGCCGGTAACGTACACCAAGATCTGATCTCTGACCCTTTACTTAAATTTTGCGTTTCTTTGATGTTATGTGCATTCTTTGGGGTTTTGGCATCTGGGTTTTGATGTTTGTGTGATTTTGGAGTTTGTGGGTGCAGAAAGTAATTGTCTTGGTAAAAACTTTCAATGTGTTTCCTTTTCTGTTATCATTCTTCTAGCCAGTTAATCATTTTGTGGACGATTCATGTTGGTATCATATTCTGTGGGTTTGTAGGCAATGGTAGATTTGGAAGATTTGTTTTAGGTTGGATTTTTTTTTTATGTTGGAATTGTGGTTAAAGAGGTGAATTTGGTGGTATTTGATAGGAGTAGTGGTGGTGTTGTTCGTTTTTCGAATTGATTACTTCCTGCAACAATTTCAAACTCTTAGAGGCTGTTGGTTTGGTTGGAAATGGAAAAGGAGTAGGAACCCGATTCCATTTAATATTTACTTGGTTTTTTTGTCATATAAGCTGAATCCATATGGAAGTTATTTCTGTAAAATGCATAAACAGAATATATATGAGGTTGCATTATCATTAGTTTTGTACTAAATTTCACTTCATACCACATGGGACTTATGCTTTAACACTAGGAATCGGGTTCCACGTACTTGGAATGGAGAAACAATTACAGAGAGGAAGAGTGTGACAGAGTGTATGTCCATTCTGCAACTAGTGTAATACTTCCTTTATGTCCTCTCAATGTCGGGGGACCTTATTGGCTTGTAATATTCATTGAGTTGATAATCCCTATTGCTGTGTAGTGGAGAATGTTAAAAATACCATTCGGTTACTTTACATATGCACTCTTAGAGCATATATCTGAAGGAGCTGGAATTTGGTAAGTTGATTAAAATCTTGTCCATTGTTCGAAGCTTTTTATAGGGATTGCTTTTAGAATATTCCCTTTAGTAAAATGTGATAATTATTACGTTGCATCATTAAAATTCACAAAGTTGTTGAATTTGTCATTCACCTCCCTTGTGTTAGACAACCCTGAAAGGTTCTTTTTCTTGGTCTTGGGCTGTTCAGGAATTCCACAAATTCATTTTGTTTTTTAAAATTGTTAGATTCATATTTATAAGAAAAAATAACGTAGCATGATATTCTGTTGGTCTTGTTTCTGGTATGATCAATTTTTTTCCCTTTATCTCATTGCTTTGGGTAAGGTTACTTTTCTTGGCTTCATTATGTTGCTCATAAGGGAGTCTATAGAGATTTTTCTTTAATATATATCTGACAATATTAGAGAACTGTCTTTGATGAATTCTCATGCTCTTGTATCTCTTTATAAATAGAGATAAACCCAATGCTTTTGTTTTTGTTTTCCTGTGGCCTAGCTCCTCGTTTTAATGGACAGAGTGGAGTGAGAGATGCTAATATATTGTGACTGTGTAGTTTCTCTGGTCCCTAGCATTGATGTAATGCATCATGTATTCTGATACTGTGTTTATGGTTTTCAGTCTCTTTAAAGACCAATAAATTAATTTATTTTCCTTATAAATTTATTGGATTTGCCCCCTTTTCTTAAAGAAAGAAAATGGCATTCGAAATAGAACTCTTAACTGTGTCTCCGCCTAAAGCTGTCTTGAAATCCTTTGTTTATTATTCGTGTCAGTTTTTTGGCATTGCTTGATGCTGTTCTTCTCTCAAAGTGATTTAACTATTTTTCAGTTGTAGATATGGATGGTGGTTCAAGTCAAAGTTTGTTTCCATTGCACTGCTGCAAGACACTTCACTTGGTTGGTATCAAATTTGATTTTCAAATTATATATTCAGTCCTTGTGGATATGAAGCTGCTATATAATTTGGTCTGAAGGATGTCTAAGATTGCCTTCTTTCTTCGCTTTTGCCGCAAATCAAGGCATTCTGGTCTTACAAAACCATGCATCCAGGTGAGGCATGCGCAGGGGATACACAATGTAGAGGGAGATAAGAACTACAAAGCATACTTTTCTCCCGAATATTTTGATGCACATCTTACTCCACTAGGCTGGCAGCAGGTGAGCTTTTCTATTTCAATAATAGTCCTCAAAATAATTCCATAGTTTCATGAGAGATTTCTCATATAATGTGCTTCTACTTTTGCTTTAGGTTGATAATTTGCGGAAGCATGTTCATGCATGTGGGCTTCATAAACGGATTGACTTGGTTGTTTCATCCCCTTTGATGAGGTGCTAGTGTTGGAAATTTATGCTCTTTTTGATGGCATCTTTTGTTGTACTTTCGCGAATGAATCTTCCATTTTTCTCAGCAATAGATATTGCTCAACTATTTGTATAACATATTATATTGTTAATTCATTTATCCGGGTTCCTATGTTTTTCTGATTAACTCAAATTCAGTTTGCAAGTCAATGGTCAGAAACTCTAGTTGTTGGACTGGAAGAAATAAAGTTCTGTTAGTTCTTTGATGAGCATTAAAATATTTCAGTTGCCTTTGCTTTTAATTAATAATTCATTGTTCAGTAATTAAAGTTATGTCGCAGTATATTTGCTGATTTTATTATGGTAAACTTGACTTTGTTCTAGTCAAACTCCATTCTAGTCTCTAGAGGAAGTTTATATGGTTCACACACTTCATCCTTTTTTTTATGTATTAAATTTAAAGAAAATGCATAACGTATTCCTCTTGCTTGACCTCATTACGTTGTGAATACTGAATGTAGAGCATTACCAATATTGGCCTTTTTTCCTTAACCCCGCTTGCATTACAACTTATTCATTGAATGGTTTTGTTTTGTGGTTTAGATTGGCATTGGAAATCACTGGTTAGATAATATTTGCTGGATCAGCATGAAACCCATTTCATTTTGAAGTTCTTTCCTCTTTTGATGGGTTAAAATTTAATGTTGTTTGTTGCCGAAGATAATGGTTTGCCCCATAAACATTGAATATTAGGAAACAGAAAAATATAATGTTTATTATGATTAATTTTTCCCTCTATTTTTTTGATTGTAAGATTATTTATTTCATAGTATTCAATGTCCTGGAAGGGACTTCTATAAGATTCAGTAAAGTTCTCTGTCTTTGCTTTGCAGAACGTTGCAAACAGCTGTTGGAGTATTTGGTGGTGAGGGCTATACAGATAGGATGGATGCACTACCACTGATGGTGGCAAATGCTGGAAACAGTGGTAAAGCAGCAATTTCAAGTCTTCATTCTCCCCCAATCGTTGCAGTAGAACTTTGTCGAGAACAGTTTGTATGTGGTTTAGAATGTCCTTTCTGTTTTCCTTTCCTATAATTTATCTTTTAATTAGAGAATATCACATTATTTAAATGTATTCAAGTCCTACGACCTTTAAATCTTTTAAAGAAACAAATTGTTTCTCTTTAAAGAAAAAAAAAACTGACCTTGTTTCTGTCTAAAGAAAAAAAAAAAAACTAAGCATTGACCATCTTACCTAACATCATTGCACAGACAATGGTCTGGTTTATTTTCCTCTCCCAATCTTAAACAGGAAAATGAAGAATGGATTATAAACATTAAGTTTGTTAGATTTCAAAACAGCCTTGCATAGTTTTCTTATAAACTTCTATTGCTTGCAGGGTGTGCATCCATGTGATAAGAGGCGAATCATCAGCGATTATCAATTTCTTTTTCCTGCAGTTGATTTCTCACTGGCAAGTACTTTTACATGTGAATCAAATTAAACTTATGAAGTGTTCTCGTCTGCTGTCTATATTTGGCAGCAGGCTAAATTGTAGTTCTCGTTGTTGTAATTGTAAATTAATTTTGTGAGTTTCTTATCAGGTAGAAACTGATGAGGATGTATGGTGGAAACCCAATGTAAAAGAGACTACAGAAGAACTTGCTGCAAGGGGAAATAAATTTATGAGCTGGTGAATACTGGTTTAGTGCAAATACTGCTCATATCTTTGTTTTTTTTTTTTTGTCTTTTTAACAATCTTGAAAAATCATGAAAACTCTTATGATCTTTGTTTGGCGGCTAAACATTATAATGAAACATTAAACATAATTTGAATCTTTTGTTCTGTCACAAATCGACTAGTATATACTGTTCAATTTGCACTTACATGCTTAAAGTGCTGCTATGGATGATATTAAAATCACTCTAACTGTTATTTTGTTTATTATTTTTATAGTTTTCAATGCAGTGATAATGCTTTTATTTGTATGTGCAAACAAAAGTATTAAAGTAACTTGCTCCTTTTGAAGATCTTTTTTCTTGTATGAAATCAGTAGTACAACGGCTCATCTTATACTTCAAAAGATGCATTAATCCTTGATAGAGCATTTGCAGTTGTAAGCATGTGCCAATTCATTTATAATTAACTTTCCAAATAAATGTCTACTGGAAAGTTTGCTATAAGTCTCAACTCACTTTTCAGGTTGTGGACAAGGAATGAGAAGGAGATAGCAATTGTTACTCACAGTGACTTTTTGTTTCATACCTTAAATGCATTTGGAAATGAGTGTCACCCACTTGTGAAAAAAGAAATATGCCAACGGTGAGCATTCATAATCCGATTAGCTTTAAAACTTCAACTTGCACTAACATTTTTCAACAAGCTTTCTGTTCGCTCACTGGATCACACGTGCTGATGAATTTATCGTGTTCTTTATGCTTCTCTTTGGCTGAAAAAGGAAAGAGGAAATATTTGGAAAAGATGTAATACAGTTAGAATCAAAAGTTCAAATTGAGAAACTAGCATCTCCTTTTGGTGTCTTGTGCTACTATTCATGATCATTTGTTGCTTTCATCCATTATTGTTCTTATTTTAATTCTTGTAATTTTTTGAACCTATTTTTGAAACTGAAGTGCTCATCATTCATCTGCTCATTGCACAAGCTTGTCGTTTACATAGCTGCCATGAATCTACTTATTTTAGAACAGTAATTCATTTTTGTTTGAAAGCAAAGCTTTCTGAAGTAGCTGGTAATTGTCAGTTGCTAGCAATGAAATTTTCTTGTTGCGTTGTACGTCTCACTAATGAAGATATGTTACAGCTTTGCAAATTGTGAGCTCCGCTCTATGATCATTGTCGACAAAAGGTGAGCTTGTGGTCACAAACTATGAACCAACAATAATACTGTTATGTTCAGGATTCTTATTTACTGTGAATTTGTTTTCATTCTCTAGTGTGATTGGATCGGACGTTTCGATGACTAACTATCCGGGAAAGATCCCTTTCGGGCCTGACCTTCCCAGTGATGCTCCAGAGAGTGAAGCTTCACAAGCAAATTTAATAAACAATGGGGATTGAGCGTAAGTGCAGCATTTGCAATTTAGTATGCATGTCATTTGTGATCTGATGTTTGTATTCTTGGAGAAGCTTTGCAAGCTTCCCTACTTATGGCTGTTATCCTCAACTCTGATGCATTCTCAATGAGAGAGTCTCATATTTCTTTGTTTTAAACTGATGCTTTTGGGAGTTCAATTATTATTATTATTATTATTTTTGGCTAGAAATGATGACTTCTGTTTTCTTTTATATCAAATATTTGTGGTCAAATTTAAGCATACTAAATTTCTTTTAAGCATCGACAGCTTAAGGGGCGTTTAGTTGAGAAAAAATTTCATTGTTTTTTAGAAAATTAGAAAATAGAGATGAAAAAATGAAAAATGTGTTCAAAACAAAATTGATTAGAAACATATTTTCTAAATATTTTCAATTTCAGAAAATAAAAAACAAAAAATTTGTTGTCTAAATTGAACATAGTCTTAAGTTTTCTTCTTTTCTTGAAAAAACAAAGTTTCAGTTATTCTTTTCTTTCTTATTTTCATTTTCTTGTTATTTTCCCCCTTTTCAGAATTATCACACAATTTTAATCAAAAGCCTTATGATCTGTAAAAGCGTCTAAGTAGGCCGACTCAACATTAATTGTCGCTCTAGGCAGGCGTCAATTAGATAATATATATAGATGTTGGAAATTATTTAAAAAGGTTTTTATATATAATTACCGGTTACAACTTTATATACAAATTTAAAAATATTTTTTTTCGATTTTCAATTTTTTTTGGCTCAATTTGCTTTTAGAAATGTTGAGAAAATGCATTTGAAAAATGAATTTAGATATATCTTTTTATAAAATTCTGTAAGTAATATTTTTGTTTTCATGACCATAATATTTATTAAACTTTTATAGTCAAACCATATTGCAAATATATAAACACAAAGTTTAAAATTTTTAAACTTACTCTTAATGTATATATATACTAAATTTTCACCATTCATTTTTTCAGATATAGTAATCATTAAATAGTGATAATTGTGGGTCATAAAAATACCCGTTATAAGTCATTAGATTAAAAAAATGAATGATGATGGTTTAGTATAAATTAAAAAAACTTACATCTACTCTAATTAGATCAATCCTATATATATATATATATATATATATATACTAGTTGAAAAGCTTGTGCAACGTCCATGCATATTATACGTAATATTTTATGAAAAGGATAAAAAGAATTATTTGGTTAGTATTGGAAGGGGTTTAGATGTACATTAGTTATGTGATATAATGACAATAATCAATTATAACTATGATTAAAGAGAAGTTAATGCATAAATAATTTATTAAAAATATTTTAAATATGAAAAAAATACCAAAAATTCAGAAAAAAAATAAAATAAAATCATCTAGGAGATTCACCAAATTAATCATATAATTATAGTGTTGGTTAATTTTATATACATTTTTATTTAAAGACAAACTTAAATCAAAGAAAGTTCATTTCAAAATTCAAAATTAAAATTATACGTCATTAAAAACCGATCAAAGAAAAAATAGTCCGTATATCACTGTGTTCGTTTGCTTTCTGGTGGTATAACCATTAACCACTGACAATTTATTACAAAAATATTTTCGAACATCAAAGATTAATGTTACACAGAATTCACCATATTCTCCATGGAATCCTTTACGCAAACCTTGGCATAAGAAATCAGATTCAGCGCTTCATTTTGTCTTCAAACCATCAAAATACGATGCAGGCTGCTTGTTTGGCATTCCGCATATTTCCTGTAAAGCCAGAACATTTGTTTTATGCAGCTCAGATAGCAAGTGTAAAATAGTAGCTATGTTCCTTTCATCTATCATGAAATTTATACCTCAACAGCCGCCGCTAAACGTAGTATTGTTGCTTCACCCCACCGGCGACCAATTATCTGCAATCCGATCGGAAGCCCTTGTTTATCATAGCCAACCTGTTCATCATTTTAGTATAAGTTCCACATTGCAGGCAACAAGATTAGAAAACTAGTATGACTCAGCAAATATATGCACAATATTTGGTTTTGTTATCGCTTTTATAATAAGTTAGGATTATTATTTTTTCCATCGGAAATGGTTGGCAGAAATCGTGCCAAGAAATGATACTAAGCTAACTGGTACTGATCTAATCGTAATGATAATAATTTAATCATTGTGAGAGCATGCAGCTATGCAACATCAAGTAAACTGGTTCTGACATGGATGCTTATGCAAGTTTAGCATTAAGACTTATATTTCGAAGATAAATATGTACCGAATACTACCAACAATCAAGGATGAGTACTAGCATTGGCAACATTTATAAAAAATAAAAAAAAAATCAAGGATGAGTTCTATGAGTTTTATCTTTTTTAGAACCTTAATCATTCGTTTTTACATTTTCTTGCAAAAAAGTAACTTTTTTTTTATCATATTTAGGCTCAATTATGCGAACAAAAAAAAGGGATTCAAGAAAGTTGTATTTGTTGCTGCCCCATAATGTCGGATTCATAAAAAACAACAGAAAGGAAAGACATGACCTTAAGGAAAGTATAGGAAGATGAAACCATAAGAACTTAATTCATAGTGACAGAGAATGGAGAATAGTTGGCATGATTTATAGATTATTCTCTCTTTTGAAAAAACGCCTTGTATAACTCACCGGGACTGATATGGCTGGCAGACCAAGAAGATTTGCTGAAGTAACAAACTGGATAAGAGAAGCTGAAAGAAAGAAAAGCTACTTATCAATACTATTACCATCAATGATCTCAAGAGGGAAAAAAGAAGCTTCAATTTGTTAATTATAGAAAGAAAGCAATTATTTCACTAGTAACAACTCATTTAAAAGAGCAGCTTCTTTTTTTCCAATTTTTTACCCTTTTCCCTTAAATATTTCACTAGGTTTCAGAGACAAAATCAACTTATCAAGTTTGTCAGAAGAAACAGTTAGTATTTCATTTTTATAATCACGAAAATTAACAAGAAAACATATGTAATTTTCTGCCACTAATGCTGATATCGTATTTGGTGGTAAAATCAATTCTCATCATTTCATTGAAGTCAAATCATCTAACTTATGGCAGACATCACCATCGCACTTGGCTGCTATGCTACACTTGCATATATATGCGAGTTTTTCTGCTCAATGTTGGAAGCTTAATGCAAATTCTAAAGTCAATACAAAAGAATAAAGTGAAAAATTTGGTACTGCTAAACTATAGTGCAAAAGGCTGTGGTTTTAATGGGGCTCAACACTAATGATCCCAGTTCTCAGGCATTTACTTAACAACAAGCAATCAACGATCAGAAACAACCAAGCGTAATAAGATTCATAACATCCACATAACAGTGTATAATCCTATTTGAGTTCTAATAGAATTTACGCACAACTCAGCCCTTTAACCATTGCAGATTGTTCATGTGAGCCTTTATACTTTATTTGATCCACTTTTAATTGCAGAACATAAAAATAGCAGCTGCCACTACATGGAACTTGAAGATATTAGAATCCCTGGAACTTTAATAGGCTAACTTCCAACATTTGACAAAGAAATCCTGTTGAAATTTATACTTTCAAAATGTAGGAGGCAGACATAAAAGAAAAACTAAAGATCCGAAGAGAGACATACCTGTAACCTGCATATTAGTCTCCCCATATTTCAGAGAGCTAGGAGGTATAACGGGTGCTGTCATTCTGTTATTAAGAAAAAACGAGGAAAGAAATCAGAATTTCCATTACAAATTTTGCAAAAACATGTCTGCAATCAAGTGATGTGTCGCACATGGAACTGTTATATATAAAATGGTGATAATCTCCAATATGAGTTGCTAAAAATTTCTGAATGACAAATCTGTATGTTGCAAGCAATCCAGGTAGTAATATAACCAGAACAATGGCTAGCCTCTGAAATCTATTTTATAACTAAATCACACTGGATATCTCAATTTTCCAACAAAATACATAATGCATTGCTAATAAGTTTCTTGAACTTTATGATTTATTTTCAAATGGTAAGGCGTACATACGCAGTTGTCGGAGTTACTATGACATCAACTTTTTTGAAAATCTCCATATGATACATTAACCTTCGCCTGGATGAATGGACAAATTAAAAGTAAGAACTGAATCAAGAAATGAAATATAATTTAAGCAAATATTCAGCAGAAAGAAGTTTCAAAAAAAAAAGATATGATATTGTAAAATAAATGAATAAATAATCCCCTTAAGTAGACATGTCATTTGTTCTGAACAAAATACAGAATTCAATGATTTTTAAAGCCCTTAAGCAGGGATTGACACAAACGGAAAGCTTGCAACTGATGCAGCTTTTTTTATTTTATTTTTATCTTGGATATACCAGACAGTAAGACCACTCCATACCACTTTAAGCAAGCGTAAATGGGAAAATAGGCGTTTCTTTCAAGTCCTTTGAAGTTTGTCTTATGCATAAATTAGTTAGACTCGTCCAGAAAGTAAAAAATTCCACTACATAAAAAGCAAAGAGTAAAGGAAGCTGTAATTGCATCATCCTGCAAACTTGGAAATTGTTGCACGCGAGGATGAAAGTGGTAGGCAAACAACCTCATATAATCAATTTTTAGAAATGATGGGCAGCTTTAATAATTTTGAGTAAAACTTGAGCCCTTCACAAGACTTTGGATATATTATTACAGATTGCATCCAGAATTAAGAATTTAATGAATTCTTCGGGAAGAAAAGGAGCATTCTAATTGGTAGCATCACTAATAACATATTCTGCAGCAACTAATTCGAATTAGGGGTTGTGTACACAGGTATCTCAAACATACTTTTCTTCATTTGGCAGGTAATCTCATCGATTCAAATGCTTTCTTTTAATATCCCACAAGGATCTCAGGATATGAACAGAAGGACATGAAAAATAGAGTATGATGCATTTCCAAAGGATTTATTCAGTATAACAATGAAATACACCATCTAAAAATAATTCCAAACCCAGAAACAGAAAACCAACCCCTCAATGAAACACTATAGCCGTTAAGGACCAAAACCATTAGTTAAATGATACCTCCAATTGGAATTCAGCCATGAAATATTTAAACTTTAAAATCGTAACTTCAAATGTATCAAATTTTAGAATGTAGCCGTACCGAAGTTTTTGGGCAATAACATAATCAGATGCACTAAATGATTGAAAGAGTGCTATATTAACACGAGTATCCAATGTCAATCTCGCACCCTTGCTGCAAAAGAATAAGAATGATGGATAACCATCAATTCACAATATTTTATTTTCTATAAGCTCAGCTCTTAAGAAATTTCAACAATTATCCATATAATTCTCGAAAGGTAGTATTACCATGTACTGCTAATTTTAGTCTATAACAACGTAATTCATGAACAAATAAAGACACATACCCTTCTACTAGAACAGGGTTTAAGGAACATAGCATTTCAGATCCAACAGAGACGAGATGAGCTCTGCGCATTTCTCGCATCTCCGGTATAACTATCTCTACCATCTTGAGCCAAATCAGTAAAAATTGCAGTCTCAGTAAAGCAAGTGATGGTTTATGCAATGCTAAAACAATCGTATTATCACTTCAAAGAATAAATCACTGAATTGAAAAGCAAGAATTGCATCATATTGCATTGATGACAAATTTACCTCACAACCATGTGTTTTTGACAGTAGGTTAAGAACAAACTCACACTTGTCAGATACATCAGTTGAATGGACATCATTAAACCACTGCAGATCAATCATAAGTACTCAGACAATATATTTGATTGCTATCAACAGTGAATTTTCATTGACTTATAAAGAAAAGCATGATCACCGCTGTATATTTCCCCATTCGCCATGATCCCAAAGTAGTGGTACTTTCGTACGATGACAAATTTGGCAAGCAAGGGGGAGACTGAATAAAAAAAATGTCATAATCAATATTTAGAAGTTATAAAACCATGCTAGCCACCTTAAGACATCCAAATTCTATCAATCCATTTTACAAGATAGAACTACACTGGATAAAACTACACTAGCGACTATATGTTGGGACCAATAAAAGGCAGTAATAAACGAACTCGTCATAGAAGAAGGAAATGAATCTTTAACATAATCTCACAGCATGTATTTAGAAAGGTGGAGCAATATCAGTTAACTCTATGACCAGAAAAATTTAGAAGTAAATAATAATATAAATTCAAGACATTCATTTAAACTCTTACAATCAAATTTGATCGGAGAAGCATATGATCAAATTTGATTGAGATGTTCGATAATCAGTGCAACCCGATGCAGCCTCAAAATGATTAAATGGGAAAGAAAACAAGAAAATTTGACATTTTGAAAATTTTCTTCTAAAAGATGGCTGAAATTTAAAAAGCTACTGGCTTCAAGCTGATTCGATCTGCAGGAGAGGATCCCAAAATTGCTGCATAACTAACAAAAACAAAAGAAAATAAAAGTGGACATTATTATTTAACTGAGTAATTATTATAATGAACTAAGGAATTCATAGCAGTCAAGCTTTATTAAGTACAGCAAGCTATAAACCCAAATCACACAAAAGTGGCAATTAATAAGACCCAATTAGTGTTAAGTCTTAGACTCTTACTATTAGCATTAGTATGTAAGTTCGAGTTGAAAGATTATGCTAGAATAAGTGAGGTGGCAAGTTAGCTACAAAATTAGGACTACATATAAAGAAGAAGAAGATGGCCTGAAATTCATTCAATTCTTGTGCTATTCTCCGGCAGTCAGGTCTTAGTAAGTAATACCCTCTCAAATGCTATTTTCATCTTTTAATCAGTTTATATCAGTCATCATTATAGTCATCTATTTTTCTGTTTAAAATTTCATTCTGATTCCTATCAGCAACCAGATATTATGATTTCTTCCTCTTTACAACTGTTTAATAATTCTTTAGCAGATGTTGTCAGCCATGCATCTTTGTCTAGAGACAATAGCAAATGTGGCTCATGATACCATTATTTATCACAAAAATAACAGTAGGAGACACAGTAAGACAAGGATTACATCAAGTAGGTATTGCAGCAACAGGAGCTTACACATACTAAGCAGTCGAAATTTGAAATGGAGCCTAAAAACTGATGCTTCTTCCATTTTCATGCAAAACTATATATTACATATTCTGACTATTAAGAAAATCTATTTCAGTAGCTGCAGAACATCATATCATAAAAAAAAAATACTTACATGATCATAATGTCCTCCACTGAAGATGCGATTGGTCCAATAATTACCACAGTTCCAGATTCACATAAAGAACTATCCCGTGAAAGCAACAGAAAAAGTTCAAAGCAATGAAATTTGTACGACCAAAAATCTACAATGATAATAAATGACAGTAGGACATAGGCCAGTGAATTAAATGCTTACCCTCGTAAATTGGTTCGTCCATATGTTGTTTTTAAGCCCACTACACCACATAGGGAAGAAGGAATACGAACTGAACCTGCCTTTTCTCGTCGCATGAAAAAATAAAACCTTAGGACTCATAAGCATCAATTATCATTTTAAGCCCAAATAACAAACTTGTACAACCTCCAGCATCAGTTCCAAGGCAGCAGAGCATAGTCCAGAAGCTACAAGTGCTGCTGAACCTGAAGA
>CAODLS011559589.1:0-21416 GCA_948243855.1 Flueggea neowawraea
ATATTAAATATTATTAAATCTAAAATTAATTTTATACATAAAAATAAATATTTTGATTAAAAAATTAACAATCAATAGTCTTTAAAAAAAGGAAAAGAGACGCTTTGTAAATTCAATGATAAATAGTGAAATGTATCACAAATAAATGAATTGAATAGACTAATAATAACATTTGAAAAATTAACACATTTAAAATTAAATATATTGAATATTATTTAACACCAAAAACAAATAGGACAATTGAAAAAAAAAAAAAATATATATATATATATATATATATATCAGAAGACGTAATTAAATAGGTGGTTGAGAGTGTTATTAATGAAAGAAAAAGGAAGAGTGTGGCAAAGTGGAAAAACATAAAAGAGTGGGGCCGAGAATGGGATTATGATTAATGATAATATGGGAATACCAAAAATGACAAAAACAAATTATTAAAAGCTGAACAATTACCATAAGAGGAAAGGTTCTATGTGGGACGAAGCACGCGATTCCTCTGGTTGCTGTCCCTTTCCAATCCAATCACATTCCTCCTTCCTACTCTGGCCACGTTTCCCAAATGGACGGTCCTGATTTGGGCTTGCCTTTTTTGGGGGTGAGGTTGATAGGATGATTATTATTGTTTGTGACCAAAAATGGACAAGTCTCCTCCTGTCTCCATCAAGGTTTCTCTCTATTTTTCGCTCTCTCTCCATTCTTCTTATTCTTCTTCCTCTCCACACATTTGGTAGTTGCCTTTTTATTCTTCCCCTTTTTTCCCATTATATCCTTTTACTTATTCTTTTCTTCCTCTCTTATGTGCCTAATAATTTATGAATTACTCATATTTCTTCACTTTTATGTGTAGAATCTTTTCATGCGGTCATGGATTTTAAAACCTCCCCACATCCACCTTAAACTCAAAATTTTTGATTAAGAAAGTAAAAATTCGTGTTATTTTATTACAATTTTCGGTAGCTTAAATTAACTTATTTTATTGCTTTAGTAGTACTTAATATAGTTTTTTGTCGATAAATATTCTAAAAAATTCAAGATTGTATATTAGAGAATGCTATTTAACTATATAGTTAAAAGATTAATTTTGTGATTTCTTTGATTAGCAAATCTTTTCGACATCATAAAATAATATTATATTTGTGGTATTATATATGATTTTCATATTGTTTATTAGTCGAAATCAATGATCACTTATAGGTATATTTCTCTCTCAAGCTACTAAGAATATGTCTTTTCAGAAACAAAATAATGATAGCCTAACTTTACAACAGATAATTTCAAAACTGACAATACTGTAGAAGAGTGAACTTAGAGATTGTCAAGAGAAATGATCCACAACAATATTTAATTTTAAAAAAACATATATATTTTTTATTTTTATCATTACACCTAGATAGTTTATTGTTTCTCACTTGCATCCTCACTTCTATATTAGACTACCACCGAACACTTAGATCAATTGACAGGAATTGTTCCAATTTAACCAGATGTCTCCAGTTCGAGCCATGAGAATGCAACAACGTTGGTGGTAAGGATTCTGCCATTCGAGGTGCCTATTAAACTCTCAAATCATAATTAATCTGAGTCCACTAAGTTTCCTTAACTCGACGTGAGACAGCTCAGAATATCGAATGCAATTTAAAAAAAAAATTAATTAGACCGTAGCTAACGCATCCTAGCCAATTTAATTCCTTTCATCCATCTCATGAAAATTTCAACAACATCTCTTCCTTGTTTTTTTTCTCTCTTTTTAATATTTGAAACATTGAAAAGTCTAATTTGTTTTAATATATGTAAAAGGACAATGATGTAATTTCAAAGTTCTAAGGATGTGGTCCGAGAAGGCTGACAAGAAAAGGAGTTGCCCTTTGATAGAGAAGAAGAGGCACTTGTTTGTTTGAAGTGAAACCTCATCAAGATCAAAACCAACCATATACTATTTATCATTAATTTTTCTTTTTTTGTCCAACTCAAGTATTGAGCCTATAATGTTACCTTATACCCAATCTAGTGCATATCAACCTGCATCATGGGATTTGCGTTCCTTTCCATTTTTGACCCACTTTTCATTGTCATTATCGCTGTTATTATCATCGTATAATGTCAACAAATCACACAAATCTCTTTTCTACTTATTTCACATAATAAAAGTCTTACTGTGGTTGCGTGTTAAATCAGTCTTTTGTGAATCAATTAGCTATAAATTGTTGGCCCACTTTTTTTTTATATAGTTGTTCAGCAGGATATTAAACACTTGACGCATAAGTTTTTTGTTTGCGCACCAACTGAATCATCTTTAGTGAATATTATTGGTTCGCCATTTACATATATTTTTAAAAAATCAACGAATTATCACCTTTAATGATGTATTCACTATTCATATATTGTATTGTTGAAGAAAATTGGTAGAACGAAATATGAAGAATGAATAATAGAGGTTAGAAATAGGAAATTGATAGTAGATGAGCGTACGGTAGAGAATAGTGTGGGAATCCAGAATAAGATAAGCCGTAAAGGACACGGAAGTCACATAAATAATGAAAAGGACGAATCCGTTTAAAAATATAATAACCCTTTCACTGTCGTTTTTTGCTTACAACCTTTTACACTAATAGCGCAAGGTACAGCTAATTCTACGAAGGTTCAATCAATTCAACGGAATCCACATATGTCTTACATTAGATATTTTCTCCACTTTTACATACCTTGAATAACTTCCATATGAACCCAATTATGAAATTTTTTTTTATAAGTACAAATTAGTAGTGTTAAGCATTTAGGGCCGGGTCGTGGGCCTGCTCGGTGTAGCACCAAAAAAAGGCTGGGCTGGGCTAATAATTTTTGGTCTGCGGCCCGACCCGCCTATATTTAAAATAAAATAAGGTTGGACGTGGGTTTAAGAGTTGGCCTGGCAGGCTAGCCCTGCCTGACATATATATATTTATTATATATATTTTTTATATTATATATATATATAATATATAGTATATTAATATTAATTTGATGTATTATGTATTATAAATTAGTAAAAATGATATCAATTATAAATTTAAGAGTTATTTAGTATATATTAAAGTATAATTTATATAATAAAATATATATTAAATTATATTTTGATACAAAATATAAAATATTAATATTTATTTAAAAAAAGGCCAACAGGTCGATCCGGCCCACCCTTTGGATGGGTGGATCTGGGCCAAACTTTCATCTCAGTCGACCGGGCTGAGATTTTAGGCCCAACCCTACAAATTAGGAAAATTGCACAAAACTATTCATTGCCAAATTGAGATTCACATAATTTTTTTTTCTCTCTCTCAATCGATGAAACCAAGTACTAAAACTATTGATCATTGACAAATTTGTAATGACATGCTTGATGATATTCTGATTTGCATTTGAGACAATAATTAAATGTGTCTAAATAACCAGTTTAGTGCAGCAACGAAGCAGGATTTGACGAAAGTGGGGGCGACGACGAAATAATATCCGACGTACAAAAGGCGGTGACAAGTGAACAATAGTGAACGACGAACAAAATTTTTCTTTTTTCTTCAATCCAATGATGGGCGGAGGGGTCAACGGAAGTTGTGGAAGTTGTGATATTAGAGAGGGAGGTGGGCCAGTGGTGTCGGCCAACCCCGCCCAACCCTACCTCCCTCTACCACCAGTTCAGTTGTATGCTTATCTTAGATAGAAAGAAAAGTTTCATGACAAACATAGCACTATCATTAGGAGATGTTGTGTTAATTTGCTGATGGAATACAGGTCGACAATCCAAATTGAATCAAGACAATTGAAGATTAATTAGTCTACACCAACCAATGTCAGAGTTGTGTAACTTCCATGCTAGGAGATGTTGTGTTCATTTGCTGATGGAATACAGGTCGACAATCCAAATTGAATCAAGGCAATTGAAGATTAATTAGTCTACACCAACCAATGTTAGAGTTGTGTAGCTTCCATGCTAGCAACTAATTTCTATCAAGTTCATGTACAACAATTTACAACATTTGCTCGCGTATACCACACGCGCCACCACAGTTCAATTGAGCCAATGTTGTTAGACAAGCTCTTACACTGTTAAACAATCTAAGGAGGTAAATAAGAAAAAGAAAAAAGTAGAAGAGTGGGTTGACATTTTAAAAAGTGATATATATACAAAAAATATGCTAAATAGTCCTCTCGTCTAATAATGAAAAAGAGTGTTGTCGGTTTTTAAAGGTATTATATGTATTAATAAAAGATAAAACCTTACACAGCTGCAGTAGCGACCTCCAGGGGCCGCAGTTTCCAATTTTAAGAAGGAAAATATCAACTAGGTGACCAATATTTGCATAGAAATTAATTAAGGTCGTTGTAGCCAAAATAATTCGTCACATGCACCAAAAGTTGGTATTGGTGGCAATATGGTCATGTTTTGATTTTTTCTTTTTCTTTTTCTTTTTCTTTTTCTTTTTCTTGTGGGGTCCAGCTTGGCAATATTGTCCAACTCCAGGCCCCCAAATTTGTTACCTCTATATTTAATTAGTTGGGACCAGTTTTATAAAATGCAGTTTTTAACTTAAGAAACTATTAAAGTGATGAGAATTGAAAACCTCAAATTAAAGTACAGACAAGGAAAATCCGACATAGTCGTCAACGTTGTCCAAGTCTGATTTTGCAGATTAGGGTTGCGATATCTCCGTCCGTTTTTTGTACCCTATCACTTCATGCCTGCACAAGCTGACGTTGATTTTTGATGGTATTGTTGAAGTTGACATAGAAAATTTATCTTGGTTGAATTAATTCACGAAATTGCGTATCTAATTATAAAGGGTTGGGTGGGTTTTGCCGACATTTAGTTTTTTTTTTACTAAATTACTCAATTTTAAAATTTTTAAAAATTTATTTAATTCGTATTAAAGTTGTGTATGATTTTCCTGAATGACAAAACTTATTCATACCTAATTTTAATAGTAACATCTTTTTGTAAGTTCACTTTAATTAATTAATTTAGTTCTTTTACTTTTCATTAAACTCAAGGAATAAAATTAAACCCATCTTTTCCTTTTACAATTTTTCCATATATGTATGTATATTGTTGATCATATAACTGTTTCAAAATTATTTTTTATTTTCTTTCCAGGTAAATTGGAGTTTTTTTGTTGATTAACCAAAAAATTCAACTGCATAATTGTTCATGTTGTTGGAGGTGTTGTTGATTAAGTGTTAGATTCATCTACAGAGCTATTGTCTGTTTGAGCTCATAAACTCTTATGATTTAATTTTTGAAAAATCACTCAATGTTTTAAAGGATAAAGGTGTTTATAAACAATTATTAATCTCTCTAAAGTGTTGTGAGAGTATGATACTATATAATGACTTTGTGATAATTTTGTTTCTAAATTCAGAAAATATATTCCTCTGTTCACACGTACATACATTGAGTGTATATGAAGTAGGTGATGACTGATTAATTTCTGGAGGACAATAGAAGCAAGTCAACCATGTGTACAATGATCTTTTTAAGAAGCTACTAGTTTAAGTTGGTAAATAATTAGGTATTTTCGTTGTTCAGTCCAAACAATAAAGTCCAAATATAACAGTCGTTTCTTTTTTTTTAAAAGAAAAAAAAGAGAGAAAAGGAGGTTGTAAAGTAAGAAAAGAAATTAATTGGATAATGTTTAAGATTAGTATATGTTAACTTGTTTTGGGACATTCATAGTACGAACATCAATGTTAACATGAAAAGTCGTATAATATACACGCCAATCATTGTTTCTTTTCTGCTCGATTGTCCTTGTTTTATTTCCCTTGTCTTCACTACTAGAAATGGAACTACCATGTACTTGATCTGTTAAATTAAAGCACTAGCAACTAAATAAGGTAACCAAGTAGGTTGCTTATTCTTTTATGGTTTAAGGTGATTGAATATATATATGTGTCTACAAATCCAAATTTTATAATTCTTAAATTGGGTATTTGTGTTTTTGTTAAATCAAGTAGAGATTTGCAAATTGGTATACCAATAAATTGTATAATAACAAAATAAAAAGTAAATAAACACATTAGTAAGAGTGATTGAAAATATATATATATGCACTCAAATTCAAAATTTATAATTCGTGAAATGGGTGCTAGTGTTTTTATAAAATTAAATGGAAATAATTGCAAATAATTGGTGTATAAGTAAATTGTATAGTAACAAAATAAAGTACGTTAAAAGTGTATCAACAAATTCAACGAAGACAACAAAGAAAAAGGATGCAGGTGAATAACATGCATCCAGAAAATGAGGAGCAAAGCACTAGATTAAAATTAATAGTAACTCTCACAATTTGACACTATTTATTATTTTTTTGAGCATCTCTAATAGTATTTTTTATTTTAAAGTATAATTTTAATATAAATAAAAAAAAATATTTAATTATATAGAGTAAAAAAAGAGTTGTTTTTAATGTAATTTTTTAAAATTTAATAGTTATTTTATTAGTTTTAATAAAAAAATAATTTTTAATTATTTTACATATCTTTATTATATTTTTTATTTATTTATTATTTTTAATGACTGTATATAACTTTCTACTTATATTACATATTACACCACCACCATCCTATCAACACTCTCTCTCTCTCTCTCTCTCTCTCTAACCCCATTTGGCCATATAATCTGACAAACCCCTGTGTTTTCACCACCATCACCTTCATTCAAATGCTTCTTAGTTTTTCTTTCTTTCATATGTGATATTAATCAAATTTACTCTTGTTACTAAGTTGATTTCTTGGTCGTACCTTAAATCTTTCCTTGTTTATCTTTGATCCCATCCGTAACACCCAAGAATCTGTCTTCTTTCTCCTCTTTCTTTTCTAACCACTTCTTCTTCAATTTTCCTCGCAAAGATTTATTAGTATCGATTTACATTTTTTTTTCCTGGGATTACTGAATATATGAAGACTGCTTTATAAGTTATCATAAAAAGGAAAGATCGATATTTTGGCTCCATAAAACCGGCCAAATAAAGGCAACCATGTTGGATCTCAATCTTGATATTGTTTCGAGTAACTCTTCTTGTGATGAAACTAATAACAAGCGTAGCAACACCGAAGAAGCTTCAAGAACGGTACAAATGGAGTATTCAGGGACTTCAACATCCTCCATTATCAACACTGAGGAGGCCATGGCCAATCCAGGAGATGAGAACTCTTCAAACAACAACTCTGCCTTCATTTTCGATATATTGAAGAAAGAAAATAGCCCATCTCATCATCACGACTCAAATTTACAGCAGTTTTTTCCTGAAAAAACCAGTCTCGAGGAGAATTTGACGCCTGGATTAGGCATGACGACATCACTGGCAAGGCCTCATCAGTGGTTGAAGCTGTCACAGGTTGAGGTTGGAGGAGAATCAGAGCTGAAAATTGTGCAGCAGAAGCAGCAGCAAGTAAGGAAGAGACGGCGCGGGCCCAGGTCTAGAAGCTCTCAGTATAGAGGAGTCACCTTCTACAGGAGAACCGGTCGGTGGGAGTCCCACATATGGTGAGTCTTGATAAAAATTTCAGTTCTTGATGATACATGGATTTTGCTTTTTGTTTTGGTTTTTTAATTAAATTGCCTGGTATCGATATTTAAGTTGGGTAGTACCCTTTTAAGTGCTACTTGGCTCAAATTCGAGAACTTTGATTAAGAGGTGAGAAAAGTTGGAGGGATACTTTTGTTGTTTTTAATTCAATAATTTTGATTTTTTTAAAAAAAATGGTGTATAGGGATTGTGGTAAACAGGTCTATTTAGGTGGATTTGACACTGCTCATGCTGCCGCAAGGTTAGGACTAACTAATTTTGGCACCTCACTTTTTTTCAATTCTGTACTTCTTTTTTGTTCTTCTTTCAGGTTGTACATTATTGAATTGTGCAAGCCTTTACTAAAATTGGATTTTTGTGCATTTAGAGCATACGATCGAGCTGCAATTAAGTTCCGAGGAGTTGATGCGGACATCAATTTTAATTTAAGTGACTACGAAGAAGAAATGAAGCAGGTACGGAACATCACTTCATAGCACTCTTTTTTTTTTTAATGTTAATTATTTTTTCTAAATTAAAAAAACAATTAGACTGGTAATTTATTGATACTGGAGCTTCGATGCCGGTGAAAGCAAATAAAAATTTGGGTTATGCTGTGTATGCTAATTGCAGTGTTGAATGATATGCAGATGAAAAACCTGGGCAAAGAAGAATTCGTGCATGTTCTTCGACGCCAGAGCAACGGATTCTCAAGAGGTAGCTCCAGGTACAGAGGAGGTACTCTTCACAAATGGGGCAGATGGGAAGCCAGAATGGGACAGTTCCTGGGAAAAAAGTGAGAACCTCTCAAAACTGAAGTTAATTAAACTTGCCATGTTCAGAAAATACATCATCACTTTATACTCAGCATGAATTAGGAACTTTCAGTTAGTAAAAAAAAGTGAGATTTTAAGAGGGTATTTCAGAAAAAGTTTCTCTGGTTACCAGGTATGTTTACCTTGAATTATTCGACAGCGAGGTAGAAGCTGCAAGGTCCTTATGAATTAGAATTTTTTTTTCTTGTTCTCAAATCGAATTCTCTCATTATTATAAGAAATTTTAATTGATGTGTTTATGTTTTAATTTTGTCAATGCAGGGCCTATGATCAGGCAGTAATCAGATGCAATGGCAGCAAAGCAGTAACGAATTTCGACCCTAGTTTTTACAACAGAGAACTGGTTTTCAACCCAAATGGAGGTATTGATAGATTACTTTTTTCATGTATTACTTGTTGTAAGTAAACATTTTCTTGTTAATGGTAATGAACTTGGTGGTGCATTGGATCCAGGAGCCGTCCACAACCTTGATTTGAGCCTCGGAATCTCTGCGCCGTCGAACAGGAGTAACAATGTAGCAGATTGTCAGTTTCATTGTGGTGCTTGTGAAATGCCCAACAAAGGGACACCAGTGGTATTATGCTATGCAAGATGGTCATAATTCAGTTGCTTTTATTGACTGTTAGATTATTCTAGTTTGCCATGCTTTAGGCATGTCAGGAAGCATCAGTTCTTTCTTCTCTGCAAAATGCTTTTGGCTTCCATGTTACTAATTGATGCTCTCTCAATTTGTGGTTTTAAAGGTTGAGAGTGCTGCTACCTCCCTGGGTGTACAGGCTATTCATGGCCTACCCATTAAATCAAACAACCTAGTAATATGTTCTGCATTGTATCCGCGATCGTTGAGCAATGAGGTAATTTTCCAGCTCCAGGGACAGAGGTTATTGTCAACTTTGTGTAATGCCAGAAACAAGCACTGATTCTGTACCTAAGAACATGCTGGTGCCGTTAATGTATTCGTGATTGACCTTAGATATGCATGTAGAACCCGATATTTTACTGCACTTGCAATTTCTGCTGTGATTATACAATTACAGAATAAACAATTACGACACACTATGATCAACACGATATCTATTTGTTGCTTTTATGTAATGCATAATCATGTGAGACATATAAATGGCTTAGCACACCATTATGGCGCGTAATGTTAACGAATTTCACCCGTTGCAGGCATGCTTTTAATAAGACTAGTACTTCCACAGGCAGAAGTCCAACGTGTAATCTGTTCTAATCCTGAATGTTGTTGTGGTGGCAGGAAAGGGGTGCAGAGAAGAGGGCCGAACCCGGTTCATCGGTCAGATTTTCGAGCTGGCCGTGGCAAGTGAATGGCAGCAACAGCAACAATAATGTTGCTGCTACAATTTCACAGCTTTCAATTGCAGCATCATCAGGATTCGGTTCTTCTTCGACACACTCTGCATCATCTTCAACCACCTTTCCACTCAACCATTCTGTCATTAGACCCACCACCACAGCTACCCCAAACATCTCTCATTGCTTCCCCTTCAGAAGCTAACAGTAATTAACATGTGTCCTGTGCCACAATTGTCTTTATGCAATTTTAGACTGCTAGGTGAGAAGAAGAAGAAGAAGAAGAAGAAGAAGCTGAACATTAATTAAGCCTATATAGAGTTGTTTTCAGTGTATCTTGTGACGTGTAGATTATACATTGCCAAGGATCAAGCAAAAAAGATTTATCTTCAATTTGGTGAAGAATATATATATATATGATGTATCACAATAAAATTGATTGATTTATTATTTTCTTATTCAATTTCTCATCATATAAACTAAATATCAAACCAATTTGAATTATTATCGAACCATATTTAATTGCTATTACTAAATATCAAAACTCCTGTGGTGAATGTGATAACTTGTATAGCTGTCATATTCTCTACTTTAATTAAATTATAAAATATAATACCACTTGAAACTAGTTTCAAGTGATTTTGGTGGATGTATTGTTAACCTTAAGGTTACGGATTCAACTCCTTTTATGACAAAAAGAATATAAACTTACTGGACATAAGTCAATTACATGAGTTTGAAAAGAAATTGTTGAGCAAGTGTATATTTAAGACCTAAAAAAACTTCCTACCCAGGGCACAAATGGCCCAGTGGTAGGGCTTCCATTGGGGACGCACGACGTCTCGAGGTCAAGCCGTGACATTCGTGTAAGTGAGTTTCTCGCCTCTTTCTTGTGGGTGAGTTGAGACCGCACAAAAAAAACTTTGTACAATATTTTAAAAATTTAAAGTTGTGGCATAATTTTTTGTTCCATTAAAACACTTGTCATTCAGATATTTTCTGATAAATGACTAATTTAATTAAAAAAAATTCGTACCCCTCTAACACAATGGTCGAAGCAGGGAAGAAAGAATTGGCATCCAACCAATGTTGACCAAAGAAAGTTTTGATGGAGGGGATTTCAATAGGCAGCTACACAAGTTGGTGATGGCTGATGATTAAGGTAACGTTGACAATATTGGATTGTCACTCATATTTATGACCATCAATTTTTGTTGCTTTCTTCTTGGTTTGATTGGATAGCGTACCTCCCAACTTGCTGTAGTTGCTGCGACATTTATAGTACAAGTCAAGTGAGTGCAAATACATTGACCATATATGCTTATTTTAAATATTCTAATATCAAACCTCCATATCTGACATATTTAGAACTTGTTTGAGAGTGTAGAGGATATAATATATTTGTTAATTTTTATAGTAATTGGTGATAAGTGAATAGTAAAAAAATAGAGATATGATATTTTTTTATAAAATTAATTATATAAAACATACTCTATATTTTAAAAAATATATTATATGTTATGGTTGCCACAAGCTCTTTTTTTAAAGAAAAAAAGGTAGGGGATGGTTGCCACAAGCTCTTAATTTATAACATTTTGAAACAACATATTATATATTTAATATATCGTGATTCTGAAAATACGCATATATTTTTTTTACCTTTTT
Source organism: Flueggea neowawraea (assembly GCA_948243855.1). NCBI lineage: Eukaryota > Viridiplantae > Streptophyta > Magnoliopsida > Malpighiales > Phyllanthaceae > Flueggea > Flueggea neowawraea. The sequence continues at coordinate 11,355 of CAODLS011559589.1, forward strand.
TACTATATAATCTATTTATGCTATCAATTACTTAATCTATGAAAATCATTAAATTGTTCAGAGTATTGTGATTATCAAAAAAAGTATCAATCTTTTTACTTTTTAACTATACAATGTACTTCTACTATGAACCACTTAGGACTTATTTGGCGAAAGTAGTGTATTTTATCGGTCTTATATGTTTTATAAATTTTTTAATGATTGATAATGATTGTACAATAAAAAAATAAAAATAACATATTTTTTAATAAAAATAATTATACAAAATATGTTATATATAAGTGTGTCAAACAAGCTTTTAATCTATCATGTGATCGAGGCCTTCGTTTGGACCACATGGCCCAGCTACCGGCTTGGCCTGGGTTGGCCGAAAGTTGGCCACTCCGAGTCCGACTCGTTGGGTCGAGTCAATGTTCCAACCTCCCACTCCCAATGCCCGGCGATACGAAATTCTAGTCACTGCTGCTTCTACAAACAGAAAACACATATTGGTACTCGTCGATTGTTTCATCCTAAACGTTGTCGTTTCATTTATGCCCAAAATGAAACGACAAGCCGTACACGTATCAATTTACTGAAAGCGCAAAACAAAATCCCTCCATCCACTTCATCGTCGTCGCTGTCTTAACAATGTGGCGGAGCATCGACGCTCAGCTCAAAACCATACGCTCATTTCCCCTCCGTACAATCCTCCTCCACCATCGCCGCCACCGCCACCACCAAAACCCTAATCCTTTCTTCACTCCACACAAAACGCTAGCCGTCTCCTCCTCTCCTATCATTGCTCTCTCCTCCGGGCCCCACCTCCCTCTTCCACGCGCCTTCGTCGTCTTTCGCTGCCTTTCTTCTCTTCAGCATCCTAATCGAGTTCCCACTGTCGATTTCTCCGAAACGGTGTCGTGCTCCGAAATCGGCGATGGCGGTAACGACGCTGTTCATGAGGATTCCCTCCCCTCCTCCATTCCCGTTCGTGCATATTTCTTCTCCACTAGGTTTCACTCTTTATTTCTTTAAAGTTAATTAAATGTTTTTTTTCTATTTGTTTTAAAATGTTTTTTTTTCTATTTTGTTTTAACGTCTGATTATTGTTTTGATAGTGTGGACTTGAAGCGTTTAGTGGAGCAGAACAAGCCGAATTTGATACCGCCGGCTTCGCGTATGACTAACTATTAAGTTTGGGAATCTTTCAGAGCCGGCGACGGTGTGTTTCTGTATTATCTGCTTCCGCTGTGTTGATTTGACTCTTGACTTCATTGATTTTTTAAGTTGATGGTGGAGTTGGTTTCTCTATTACAGGGATCAGGGACTTGCATAATGGGAGAGATAACTGTTATAAGGTTGTGTTTCAGTATGGCTCTATTGAATTGATTAAAGTGCGTGAACAAGAGGTTGATGATTATCTTAAAATTGTGATAAAGCATGCTTCTGGGTTGCTTCCTGAAATGAGGAAGGATGGTGAGCTCTCTTACTATTTTTTTTTCATGTTTTGTTGATACACCTCTGTAGAACGCGTGTTTGGTAGATAGAGAGGCAACCATCTACATTGTTATTGTTATGGATAATGTAGATATTTAACTGGTGTTGCTTGTTTCTGATTTATGTTTGTGTGGAAGAAAGTTACTGATAGAATGTTTTTAGAAAAATCACGAACAGTATGTTCATGTTCCATGATAAGGAAAATTTGTTTCAAGTACATGTATGCGAATGAGTTGGGTGGCCAACTATGTGTAAACTAGTCCATTTTTCATGCTATACCTTGACAAACTATTATCTTTAACACTTTTCATTAACCTTTATCTGGTTTTACTGGTGATTCCTACATCCTTTCTTTTGGCCCGATTTGTTTTAACATCTATATTATCAGTTCCTGAATGGAATTTTCATCTCTGACCAGTGACCACCCATGGGATATTGACTTTGCTTGCTTTTTGTTCCACAGTAACGAAATCATACATTTACTACTAGCTTTAATTCTTGCTTATTTTTGTTTGAATGGTTTATCAAGTTGTTTTTGTTATTATTTCTGCCGTCTGCTTCACAATTATCAATGTTGTAGCTTACCTGAATATTAGGAAATGACACATTATACCGCACTTGGGATCATTAACTCATTGAACTTGAATTTTCTAACTGCAAGAGTATGAGGTGAGAGAGAAGCCAACTTTGCATACCTGGATGCTGGGTGGATTGGATTACATAATGTTGCAATTCTTGAACATTGATGGGATTCGTACGATAGGCAGTGTGCTTGGGCAAAGTATTGCTCTTGACTACTATGGGCGACAGGTCTGTGCTATGTCATGTATGAAGTGTCAGATTGGATCAAGTTCATTGAATTACTATTTATATAATATTTTCTTTCATTGTTTAAGTTGATGGAATGATTGCTGAATTCACAGACATAAGCAGAGGGATTGAGAAAACTGGAAATTTTTCTATGGACAGTAAAATGCTTTTTCAGCTGGTGGGGAAAGCAAATTCTAATCTTGCGGATGTAATTCTTAAGCTTGGACTTTTTGAGAGGTGAACATTTTAATGTGGTTTAGCATCAATTTTTTTTTTTCTTTATGCCATGAAATTATTAGTAGATTTCTCAAACTGAAAGAAAAGGATTCGTTGTATGGATTTTAGCTGGTCTGGATTGAGGGATAGATGATTCAAGGGTCCAGTGAAATTGGGAGCATTGGATGCTGCAGCCTGCAGTTTTTGGTTCTTTGGAAAAACTACGAAGGATAAACTGAAATAGAAACTAAATGATGAGGAAGAACAGCCTAACAGGCAGTTTTTCTTTTTTTCTGAGATTGGAAAGAACGAGTAATTTTTTTTTCTCTGTAATTTTAGAAAGGCTTACAGCATCCTAAACCTAAATTTCAAAGTTCATTGGCAGTTCAAGACGCTCTTTAACACAAAGTTATGGTTTAACTAAGAATGTGTACGTGTCATGTTTGGGGAACAAGGTCAAAATGAGAGTCATAAGGAGAAGCAATTTTCGATCTTGCTCGTGATTGTATTGCATTTCATTTCTTTTGCTACTGTTGAGCCTGCCTGCCACCAACTTGGCCATATGGAACAATTACCTGATATGCTGTTGCTGGTGGTCGTACTAGTAAAAGTCAACAACACGGGTTAAAGGATTCAATTTGTAAATTACATGTGAGTGTGAAATTGAATAATTTTTCTACTTTGAAGCATCGTTTCTCATCCCACTATGACTGGGGAGAGGGTTATATCGATATGGAGTTCTTGCTCATGTTGTCAGGCCTAGTTCCTAGTTCTTTATGGGTATTGACAGCAAAGAAGTAGAACGAGTACTTTTCATCTCCAAGTCACTCTTCTCATTTTATTTCATAATTGCATACTTAAACTCCAAAATTTTCTTGGTTGCAACAGATCAGACATTGCATGGAAAGACGCAAAGTATGCACAGATATGGGAATATCTGAGAGATGAATTCAAATTAACTCAGAGGTTTGCGAGTCTTGATTTCAAGTTGAAGTTTGTGGAGGTAGATTTTTCTTTCCTGGACTACATTTGATTTTAATCTTCTTTTATTGACTTGTAGCTGACACATGATACGGTGCATATTTCATTTGCAGCATAACATCCGCTTTCTTCATGAAATTCTACAAAACAGGAAATCAGACTTCTTAGAATGGCTCATCATTGTGTTGATTAGTGTTGAGATCATTATTTCTATTTTTGACATTGCCACAAGATCAGGATTTAAGTTCTTTAAAATATTCTAGCATTAAAATCATAGTGATAGTTGGAGTCTTGATACAAATTTACAATTATAATTGGGGCCTTTTGTTCTTTCCGATTGCTTCAAGTTTTTGCTTCCTGCAAATAATTGACTCAGTTAATACAGCTTCTAGTGCTTAGTTTCAACATCATAGAATCAATTTTTCTGTTCTTATATATGGGTTCCTATCGGGAATCGAATCTTTAATTCCTCAGTATTAGAGGCAACTTTGATACCGGAGCAACTTTGATACCGTTGGTTCAAATGAATCAGTTTGACAAGCCAAACAACAATTTGTATTCTTTAATTAGTGTTTTTTAGCCTTGTATGAGGCAAATGTCTAAATTTTCACTGCTATTATCTACATTGAAGATGATGTGTTTTGGGGTTTATAGGGTTTGGAATCTGTGTTATTGCTAATCCAATTAGATAGGATTTGCTTTTTGTTGGGAAACCCATTTGTTAGGCCGGTTGTAACCCCGTTCCTAGCCCGGTGGACCGGGACGCAGTAATATTACCATTTGACTATTGCTAGCCCGTCCTCCCGCTGCGTCAGGCGCTGGGTCCACAAGTCTCACGTCTGACATTTCTTTTTTTTTTAAATAATAAAATCTGACCATTGGAGCATTTCGATCCAATAGTCAGATTTATTCCAACGGTAATAGTACCGTTGAGTACCGTTTGGGGGTTGAAAAATTACCTTTTTGCTCCCTAACAGCTAGTTTTACCCATTTTCTTATAAATATCTCCTTAAACACATTTTTTTTTATCATTTCTTCACTTCAAACACCAATTTCTCTCTCTCAAACTCTCTCAACTCTTAAAATTTATTTCCATACTCTCAAATTACTTCTACTTCAATTTTTTTCCCAAAATTATGGATCACAACAATGAAAATACTCAATATTCCCAACAAAATAATCCATCAAATTTTGTCAACTATCAATATTCTCAAAATATTCCATCAAATTTTTCCTCTTTCACCAATTATCAATTCAATTCCAATGCTTCATTTTTCTCATTTCCATATTAATCCGCACTTTTCAATTTTAGTAATTTTTAAAATTTTACGTTTAATTTTTTTTCACAAAATAATCTTTTTTTACAAAATAATCATTTTGGTAATTTTATTTTAACGTAATATTTTTATTTTAATGAATTATTTTTATTTGAATGAACTATTTTTATTTTAATGAATTTGGGGTAGAAAATATTAAATGAATTAGTAGATAAAAGTTGGAGGATTAAAATAAAATTGTGTTTAGTTGAAAGCTGAATAGACGTCCCGCGAGACTCTTAAAGTAGCCCCTATGTTAAGGATGAAAAAATTGAGGAGTTAGGAACTGAGAACTTTAATAAAATAATAATAAAAATGCTGAGAAGACTTCTCACAAGACTACTTCATGAACCGTGAGTTACGAGTAACCTTAGCATTTGCAGGTGGTGTTGCAGCAATTCATAAGAGAGAGACATCAACAACTCTTTAGAGCCAACATTAGCATGATCACACAATTGTCTAAGAATGTTGCTACCAGTGCTTTAGAGTTTCAGATAATTCGGTTATACTATATTTTATGTATCTGGATATGATATTATAGGCTCAATAGATAGTTCAGCCTGCACAATAAACAAAACCAGCATCTACACTCTAAAAATTACTATATTTTACACACACTATTGTCCTCCCCTGTGCATTTTAGAAAGTCAAAATCATTCCGAAAGATTGCGATATCATTTTCAAATTGATTATTAGCTACTTGTTTTATTACACGATTAAATCATGTTAAATATAGTTTGGGAAGCAAATAAAACATTTTTCTTGTGAATGGTGCAACTGTAAATGCTCATACACATCCATAAAATTTACTCTAATTAGTAAGTAGATCATCGTATTTTTAGGATGTTGTATACACATCCTTAAAACTTGATTTTAATTGACGGAGTAGACGAAATTGCAAAATGACCTAATTGCCCTTACTTATATTAAAAACGCACAGTCGATCATCATGATTGGCTCTCTCTCTACTGATACTAAACCCTAATCCTCTTTGTTCTCTCTCTCGCCTCTCTCTCTTTCTCACCTTTACCCATCGCCTCTCTTTTCCTCATCCCTATGGTCACTGCCTCTCTCTTTTTCACCCTCACTCTCGCCTTTCTCTTCCTCATCCATTGGTCACTGCCTCTCTCACCCTTACCCACTTCTCCCTCTCCCAATCCAAACACCAAATCCTCTACAAAATCTCTCACAGTGGCTCTCTTCTCACTCTCTCACCGGCCAAGAGAAGTCGAAGTGTTGGAGTGGTCGCTCTCTCTCTCTCTCTCTCTTTGTAGTCACTTGGAAGAAGCTCCAAGCTTAAGGCTTTCTATGCTCTTCCTACACGACCTAAAAGGATGTTCAACAAGTTGTTATCAATTAATAGGAGTTCTAGTGAAAAGAATTAAATTTTGTTCATTTCCGGGCATGGATGGTAATTCCAATTGTAATTCACACAATGTTACTCTTTTTTTTTTCGGTTCATGTATTGTAATCTGTAGCTGCAAACAAAGAATCCTAATTAATGTGCATTTCTGAAGTAATCTAATAAAATAAGAATCATTTCAGGATATCCGTGGATCTCATTGTGGGAATAATTTGATCGATTCTGAATTTGTAAACCCAGAAATTTTGGCTAATTTATGAAATTATGCAACTGAAATAATCTAACAACATTAAAAAGTGAAATAATCTCTTTAGATCAAAACTGATATAATCTCTTCAGATCTAATTATGCAAAACTTAAATTGCTTTGAATCTGAAATTGTTGGAGTTGCTTCTTAGTATGAATCTGAGTTGAATTTGATATTGCTTGTTGCTGTGTGAAAAATAGAAGAAAGAAATTAGGATTTCAGGGATATTTTTGTCTTTAAAATTGTATTCAAACAAAAAAAATTGGACATATCAGCAACTTACTAATAGAATATTAACAGACCATTGAAGGAAGAACTTAAGTACAACCCAGTTTTTCACTTCAAGGACTTGTATGCAACATCCTAAAAATATGAGAATCTACCTATTAATTAGGGTATACCTCAGGACTTGGAAATTACCTTCCCTAAATTTATTGGTGAAAGGTCCTATAAACATTGCATACGCTACTCCATATGTACATGAACTAGCAGTACAAAATTTGATCAAACCCTTTTCTTCCCCAACTTTTTTGGATGTGGACACCCTTGTAATTTCTTAATTAAGCTTGTGATATCATATCGGCGACGGGGAGGACCGTTGTGGTGAAGGCGACGACGGCTGAGGCGGCGAGGACAATTTAGAACTTTTACGCACATATTTCCTAGCCCAAGCGTGCTTCCCATGAATGGAGAATTTAGCCTTAACCATACCTTCAAGAATAACATGGATTAAATTGGAAGATTTAACAACGAGACGTGCGTATAGTCGTTGATCCTCCTCTATCACTTCTTGCATGTGAATGGCTTCAATACAGTCCCCGTATTTTCTGTTTTCAATCAAAATGCATGGAAAGAAAACATATCAATCAATAGACTTGTAACTTATCGGTATGGGAGTTATCTCCCTAATTAATATTTAATGATCATAAAATTGAGAGTAAGAGAGTAATATTACCTAGTAAAGAAAACTCTAACTTCATCTTCTGAAATAGGGTACCCTTTGGAGAATGTCAAGAAAATAGTTCTATCATCCGCTGGAACACATTCTTTCTCGTCCTGATCTTCTCTATTACTAATCCGTAATTGGCTCAATAAATCACTCATATCATCATTCAAAGCCTTTCTCTGAACCCCAACATGATTGTATTGCAACGTTGGCGACATTAATGGAACATTATAAGCACTAACCACATTCTTACTTTCAACGTTCCCGCCAACTCCCACCAGTTGTGCAATATCTTCAAATGCTCTCACAAACTTCATTAAAAATCTTGGTCACTCCACGGAGAATGGTGAGACGATTTTCGTCGAAGAAATGAAGCGAGAGCCCAGTTTTTGTCAAGCTATGAATCAAAATCAAAGGAGTGTCTGTATAACTTTTAGTACTATCAAAGTAAAACTGATTATCATCACCATTAATGCAAGTCAAGCAAAGAAGAGCCTCATCAGCAAGTGAATTGATTAGGGTTTCAGAAAATGAAAACAATTTGTTCACTAAAAGGCGGGCATGGCCGGACATTTCGAGCCATAACCACAACGACATGAAGTGCATGGACTCGACAGGGTCACGGTTGAGGTTGAGAACAAGCCGAGTATAGATGACACGGTCTATGTTGTGAAATGTTCGGAATTCTTGCTGTGAGACCGTGGAAGAAGCCATCTTTAAAATAGTCTGTTAAAATGGATCAATCAATACTTGAATTTGTTCGAAGTAGAGAGAATTGAAAGGATGCTTTGTAATTGTAATTTATAGGAGATTGTGAGGATTGATAGAGATTGTTGTTGGAAATGAAGGGGTGTGGTTATGAAGAGAGAAATTTTTTTGATATAGAGATGGTTTTGGTTACTTTTTTTGATTGGATGCAACGGTCAAAGAAGTGTGGTGTGTTGTGTTTATGTTGAGTTGGACTTGTGAATGGTTCGATGCATTTACGTAATGGGCAGATTGTGAATTTACTACTTGCCTATTTTGCATTGGGAAATACATAACAATTTTATTAGAATTATTTAAAATCCAATATTAGGTGGGTTTACCTGAAAACTCAAAGGTTTGAAAAACTACATTTAGGTTTGAGCTGAATCAAATAATCATATATTTATTCGTCCTATAATAATAAACACTAATAACTTTTCACATAAATTAAAAAATATTAGTTTTAATAATTAAATTTATTTAATTTTATAATTTTGTTATTTATATTATTTGAGTAAATGTGTTAGTAATTAATAAATTAATTAAAAAAATTAAAAAAAAATGATATTATAACTTTATTAATAATAAATATAATAAAAAAATTATGCTTATATTTTTAAACACCTAAAATATAAAGTATATTTATTATTATGAGCGGAGTGTTATATATGAATGGTAAGGAAAAACCAACTAAATTGATGAGCTAACACATTTCTCATATATAAAGAAATCACCTTTGCACAAATATCTAAGGATAATTGACATATATTAATGATTTTTTAAGAAAAAAAAGTTTTGTTGCCACCCTTTGTGAAAAAATAGGGGAATTATCGACATATACTTGTTGTTTAATGTAATACCTGATTTAGTCCTTCATTTTTGAAAATGCGTAATTTCGTCCCTCCAAATTAGTGACATCATTACATTAGTTATCAGAACCCCGGACACTCTTCATCTCCTCTCAAACGCAGTCTATTTCAGCAACTCATCCAGTCTCTCATTTTGGTCGCAGGTCTGTAATTTAGGCGGTGGCCGGCTATGGTGGTGGTGGGCTCATTATGGTCCCAACTGCTCCATTTATGATGCCTTTCAAAGCCCACAGAAAACAATTAACTAGAAACCTAAAGTATTTAACCTAACAAATTAAAAACCCTTTGCTCTCCTCTTCAGTTCAGATCATTGCCAAAAGCTTCGATGGACTGGAGATTCCTCTACAGCAACGGCGTCGTTTCCCACTCCCCCGACGTCCCTCATGTCTCAAACCTCCTCGAATCCCATCCAGGTATTAATAACAACAGTCTTTTCTTGCTTTTCTTCTTCGTCTAATTTCTGGAAAAAAATTTAACAAAGAATGAATATACCCTCACTATCTTACACAGGTGCGTACACGACCACGCGCACTCACAACAATGCCACGTGTCTCCTATTCTGGTCCCGCCACTTGCGACGCCTCGCCAATTTTCCCCCACTATCCTGGCCGCCTCCTCTCCCCAACTCTTCTTCCAATCCGACCACAATCCGTCGCTTCCACCGTCGTGGCACTCTCTTATTGGTCCACGTGTAAACGAGGCAGTGAGTGCGATTCTGCCGATCGCGCTAACCAAACGGCATGACGCGGAGGAGCCAGCCGTTACGGCTCTCGTGAGCGGAAACAATGATGCCGGGGAAAAGAGCGGGTTCGATGTGTATGTCCACGTGGCAGGGTATGTTCCACCTGTGTTCGGTGTAGTCGGAGCCAGGGAGGGATATGGCGGAAGCGAAGTATTCGGATTGGGCTAGGTTAGTGGAAATTGTGTTCGACTTCGTTATTGCGATGATCATATTTGAGAGTGAATTGGTTGAGTTTGTGAGCAGGTTGAGGAAGCCATTGGAGAAGTTGAGGCCGGGTTCGGTGACGGAGCTGTTGTTGTCGAATGATGGTGATCATGTTCTTGAAGGTTGCGTGACGAATTTCTACGTC
>CAODLS011559650.1:0-11517 GCA_948243855.1 Flueggea neowawraea
TCCAATTGCCTGAATGATTATTTGAATAACGAGTCTTTATTACTTAATTCAGTCTAGGGGGATTTAGCTTCTGGATACCATCTTCCCATCGTTTATTCTATCATTTGCATTTGTTTAGTTTATTTATTTTATAGAGTCGAAATCATTTAATTTGCCGGTTAGATAATAGAGGAAGAGTGAGTAGCTAATAATCATAGTCTCTGTGGGATACGACACTCGGTACTCAAGGGTCCACTTGCTATAGACGATAGGTACACTTGCCTTAGTCTTTAGGTGTAAGCCTTTGACAACACCAAAAACCAAAGTGGAAAGACGTTGAAGGTGGTCAAGTCAGACAATGGAACTGAATACACATATGAGAATTTTCAAGAGTTTTTCATTGAAGCAGGTATTGAGCACCAACTGATAGTTACTTATACTCCTTAACAAAAAGGCACGAGTGGATGAAAAAATACAACCGTGATGGAGATATCCAGGTGTCTCTTGTTTGAGAAGAAGATGCCAAAGTAATTATGGGCATAAGCTATTAACACAGCTGTATACTTGCTGAACAGATTGCCTACCAAAGCCTTGAAGGGGAAAACAACTTTTGAAGTTTGGAATGGATTCAAACCATCGATGCAACATCTAAAGGTGTTTGGATGTGTTTGTTATGCCCATGTACCTACTGTAAAAAGAGATAAGCTTGACAAAAGAGTTGTTCCTGGTATTCTTATGGGCTATGGAACAAGTGCAAAAGGCTATAAAGTGTTTGATTCAACTTCAAAAAAATTAATCATTAGCAGAGATGTCAAGTTTGATGAAGATTCAGCTTGGGATTGGAAAGACTTTGATAGAGGTTTTGCAAAAAAAAAAAGGTTGATGATGAAGCTTTTTGCAGAAGTGAAGAAGATATAGCTAAAATTCAACATGAAATAGGTAACAATTAACAACTTGTGAATATTAATGAAAATATTAGTGCTGGAGATGAAAATGTTGTTGAAATTGATTATGATGCTACTGATGATATACCTATTAAAGGAACTAGAACTCTAGCAGACATAAATCAAAGATGTAAAATTTTTGAACTTACAATCTATGATGAAGCAAATGAAAATTCAGAATGGAGAAAAGCAATGAAGGAGGAGATAAAAATGATTGAGAAAAATGATACATAGGAGTTAATTGAAAGGCCAAGCAATAAAAATGTTATTGGTGTTGAGTGGGTTTATAAAATCAAATTAAATCATGATGATTCTATAAACAAAATTAAGACCAAACTAGTTGTGAAGGGATATGCAGAGTTGTTCAGTGTTGATTATTCAAACATTGCTCCAGTTGCCAGATTAGACACCATCAAACACTTGCTTTCTTTGGCTGGACAGAAAGGATGGCAAATGTTTCAACTGAATGTAAAATCAGCTTTCCTCAATGGTGTTGTAAAAAATACTATACATATTGAGCAACCAGTAGGCTTTGTGAAGAAGGGTTGCGAGAACAAGGTGTATTAAACTAAAATAGGCTCTAAAAGCCTGATACAATAAGGCAGATGAAAATTTGGTTCAAATGGGATTTAGCAAACATTTGAGTAAACCAACGTTATACATTCAAGCTACTACCAATGGTGAGTTGATCATTGTATCTCTTGATATTGATTATTTGTTTAGTAATCCAATGTCACCGAATGATGAATGAATTCGAGATGAATGATCTCGAAAATATGTCATATTTTTTGGGATTAGAGATTCAACAATCGAAGAAGGGAATTTTTATTTTCCAGCAAAAGTATGCAAAGGAAGTGTTCAAGAAATTTGGTCGTGACAACACATATCTGTGAGTACTCCTCTTAAGCAAAATGAAAAGTTGAAGAAGAATGATGGTTCCCAAAATTGTAAAGAGAACAAATACAGGAGTATGATTGGGTGCCTTATGTATTTAACTGCATCAAGACCAGATATCATATTCTCAGTCAGTCTTATTTCGAGGTTTATGCAAGCTCCAACTAAGTTGTTTTTCAACGCTACAAAAAGGGTGCTAAGATACATTAAAGGGATCGTCCGTTGATCATGGTGTATGGTTTTCTAAATCTTGATATTTGAAGCTCAGTGGATATGCATATATTGACCATGTTGGATCACAAGATGGTATGAAGAGCACCTCTAGTTATTGTTTCACACTTGGTTCAGTTTTTTATATTTTCTATTTGAGTTTGAAGAAGCAAGAAACAATTGCTCAATAAACTGTTGAAGCTGAATATACTGCAGTAAGTGCTACTGTAAAACAAGCACTATGATTAAGGAACTTGCTTAGTGAATTAAAGCTTAACAAATTAGAACCAACTACAACATTTTCTGATAACCAATCTGCTATAGCAATCTAAAAAAGTCTTGTTTTTAATAGCAGGACAAAGCAGTTTAAAGTGAAATGCCACTTTATCAAAGAAGCTCATCAAAATGGAGAAATAAATTTGATCCATTGTATCTCAAAGGAGCAAAAGGCAAATATATTTACAAAATCTTTTGTCAACAGCAAGGTTTGAAGAATTGAAGAAGATGATTTGCATTAGTAGGTCAATAATCAAAGAGGAATGTTGAAGTTCATAAATCCAGAGCTGTTGATACTATGTCTATATTTTACTGATTTTGCAATTTTTATGTAATGTTTGGTTAGTTTACAAGTTTTTTAATTAAAGCAGGAAAATCTATCACAACTCCAAGGCAACTCAACTCTTGTATTGTGCCTTGAATCATAAAGAGCACAATAAAATCTCCTATTGTGAAAATGCTAAAGAGATTTGGGAGATGTTGGAGGTGACTCATGAATGAACTACTCAAGTTAAAGAAACAAAAATCAACATGATACTACACGACTATGAGTTGTTCTTAATGAAGAATGGGAAAAGTATTTCTAATATGCTTGATAGATTTGATGAGATCACTAATGGACTCGCCTCACTTAGAAGACCCATCACAAGTAGTGAGAAGGTGAAGAAAATCTTGAGGTCTTTGCCAAAAGAATGGGATGCAACGATCACAACAATTATTGAGTCGAATGACTTGAACAAGATGGAGTTTAGTGCTCTATTTGGTTCACTTTGTTTTAAAGAATAGAAATGCCAAGGTCAAGCCCAAAGAGAAAACTCTTGCTTTCAAGGCTATTGAAGAAAGTGATGATGAAGATGAGGAGGAAGAAAATGAAGATGAGGAAATGGCCTATTATGCAAAGGAGAAAGAAAGAGTTAAAGAAGCCATTTAAAGAAGAGCCTAAAAAGGGATTTCACTCCTAAAAGAAAAATGATGAAGGATGCTACAAGTGTTGAAAATCGTGTCATTATGCCAAAGATTACAAGGTATTCTCTAAAGCTCCTCATGAGAAAAAGAAGAAGGAGAAAGTCATTGTAGTCACTTGGAGTGGTGATGATAGTGAGACTACTTCAATGGAAAATAAGGGAAGCTCAAGTGATGAGGAAAGCAAAAATGAGGTAATCTCTCTATCTTATAGTGAATTTAATGATTTATTCATAAGCATGAGTAATGATTTTGAAGAAATTCTCCAGATTAGCAAGGTTTTGAAAAAGAAGAATAAATCTTTGGAAGTTGAAAATGTGTTTTGAACAACAAACTTGAAAATCTTGAGAATGTTCAAAATGATCACTCTTCTTGCCTTGCTAAACAAAAAGATTTGGAAAATGAATTGTAAATGATCAAAAATGAATTTTCTTATGTTGTGAACAAGTTTACAAATGGGCCAGAAAAGTTTGAAAAGATGTTATCTTTGCAAAGGTACTCTATATCAAAACATGAAATTGGTTGTGATCCATATAAAAGGCAAACTTATCTCATATCCAAGTTTACCAAGGCAAAGGAAACATCCAGTGCTTGTGAAAAATGCTTAAAATTTAGACATAATGTGCATTCTTGTTCTAGTTTATTTAGAAACCATTAAGGTGAAGAAGATATAGATTCCGAAAGGAACCACTCTACCTAATATGGTTTATTTGGCTAACAAATAAGGACTCAAAGTAGCTTGACTACCTATAAAATCAAACTAAATTATTTTTGTAGGTGTGCATGAGAACAAAAGTGGAAACTAGTATGTGGTACTTGGATAATGGGTGCTCTAGACATATGAGTGAAGACAAGAATCAATTTGCAACTCTCACAACAAGAAAACATGGGTTTGTCACCTTTGGAGATAATAACAAAGGGAATATAATAGGTATTGGTAAGGTTAGTAAGGTGCCTCTCCAAAAAATTGATAATGTCTTGCTAGTTGATGGTTTGAAACATAATTTGTTAAGTATTTCTCAGTTTTGTGATATGGGTTATGTGGTTAAATTTGAGTCCTCGCATTGCACAATTTAAAAAAAACAAAATTGCTTTTATTGGTATAATAAATGGAAATGTTTATTTTGTGAATTTGCATGATGCATCATTCTTTAATGAAAAATGCCTACTTACCTATAATATCCCGTCCAATTTTTGTAATATTTAGTATTTTTTGATTAATTTTTGGAAATTTTCCAATTAATTTGGAAAATAAAATTTTTATGTTTTAAATATTAATTGGATTATTAATGAAGCTTTGGAGTGATTAGAGTTGATTAATTAAGTAGAAATTGGTGAATAATTGAGATTAAAATCGGATGAAATGAATGAGGAGGCGACGGGTCGTTTATGTGTTTAGACCAAGTGACATGTCGTTTCTGGTGTGCCTCCAAGTCAAAGCAGCCCATACTTTCAGCCAACAACTCTGATTTTCTTCTGACTTTGCACGATTTTTCCACCGCCCATATAAGCTCATTTTATTTATTTTCTTCTTCATTTCATCACTTATGCACTGTCTTCATTTCCTCTCCATTGTCGTGCCTTGTTCTCCTCAAATAAGGTAAGAATCTTTGGCTCTAATCTCCTTCAATTCTTTGTAGAAATAAGCTTGGGTTTCCTTTATTTCTTTCTTTTTTTCGTTTTGTTCATATCTGTTGGGGAACTGTAGCTTTGGTTTTGAAACGCTTCTGGGCATGATTTTAGAGTTGATATACTTGAGTTTGATGGATTAAAAAAAAGGAAACGAAGAACTAGGTAAAGATCTCGGTTCTGATGATTTTCATTCGGGTGAGCTTTGTTTGGAAATTTGTTGGTCAAATATGAATTTGATAGATGATGGTTGATGATTCTGGAACAAGTTAGACATTATATATGATTTTAGACGAGTTAATGTTTCTGGAATAGATTTAGGAATGATTTCTGGGTTGTTGAGCAATGAAGAAGATTGGTTTCAATTCTGGAAATTTAAAAACGAAAAGGAGAGACGTGTTTGGTTGAAAGGTGAGGACTAAAGTTGATATTTGCCAAGTGGGTTAAGTTGTAATTTCTGGAGAGTTTGGGCCAAAGTTGTGATTTTAAGGAATTAAAGTTAAAAATACAATTTTAAGAAATTTGAGGATTTATTTATAAATTTAAAATACTTAGAGGACCTCTAGGTAATTTGGGAATACTTTGAAGACTGTTTTGTAATTTTTTAAGTATCAAGGACTAAAATATAACTTTACAGTAGTCAAGAACCAAACTATAATTTTATGTA
This sequence comes from Flueggea neowawraea, assembly GCA_948243855.1. Taxonomy (NCBI): domain Eukaryota; kingdom Viridiplantae; phylum Streptophyta; class Magnoliopsida; order Malpighiales; family Phyllanthaceae; genus Flueggea; species Flueggea neowawraea. The sequence goes on from CAODLS011559650.1 coordinate 5,563, forward strand.
AAATTTGAATTTTGGATTAAGAATGATAGAATCTCATTCGAAATAAATTTTTGAGGATCTTTTGAAGGTCTGATCATGCATTTACATTGCGTACATTTTTTGTATCACCATAGTACAACATTTTGATTTTCTTCTGGTATATCTGTACGATATATATATTTGTTAAGCATTTTGTTCCTGCCAGTACGATCACCCACCTAGTAAGCTTGACAGGGGCGTCAGCTTAGGACACTAGGTGAGTGAAATGACAGCTTCAAACACATAGATTGTGTCTTCTAAATTATATATTTTTGTTCTGCCCAACATTTCTCTGGAAATGAAATAAATAATAGTTTGACTAATTAATAATTTGGATTATGTGATTATTAATATTTGGTTTTTGTTTCTAATAAATAATATTTATATAAGGTATAAAATATTTTCTAAAAATTAACTCAGTTTCTGATATTAAATATTTATATAAGGTATATAAATATTCTCTGCAAAATGATTTCTACTTTGCATATATGTTTGCTATATATATGGTATATATGCAGATATATACTTTGATATGGGACACATGTGCTACGTAGGGTAAACGTAACATTTGGTATACTAATGCGCATTAAAGGCCCAGTTACCATGGTTTTTGGTAGCCGTGTTTCCGGTCAGACTTATGTACTCAGTTTCAGTTTAGTGGCGGAGCCCACTCTTATGATATATTATTCTGTCAGTTTTAGGTACCATATTTGTTTGTCAGTTTTCGATATACGATATATGGTATATATATATATATATATATATTATGTATTTTATGTATGTGGTTTGCTTTAGGTGCGAACAATTTCAAAATGAGTTTTGAAATTATTGATACTCTATATTAGTCTGTTTATGTTATACACTTATATCTGCATGATGTATTGTTCATGAATAATTTTCATACATGACACTTATATCTGCATGATGTATGGTATCCTTCATACATGACATTTGATATTATTGCATATAATGATGTCGATTTAGCAGGTTGCATGTTAGATAGAAAAAATACTTCCAGTTTATGTCATTTCATAGGCGAATGTTTAATCTCATGGGCTAGCAATAAGCAAACAAGTATTGCTACTTTCACATCCGAAGCCAAATATGTGGTCGCTGGAAGTGCTTGTGCTCAAGTTTTATTGATTAAAAATCAATGATTGGATTACGGTATTGTTCATAATAATGTTCCAATTTGTTGTGACATTACTAGTGTCATAAATCTTAGTGAAAATCTCATTATGCATAGTAGGACTAAATACATTGAGATTAGGCACCATTTCTTGCGTGATCATGTTGCTAAAAATGATTTTTTTTTTTTGCATTTTATGCCCTCTCAAGACCACTTAGCTGATATATTTACAAGCCTTGGATGTTGCATGTTTTAATTCAATTCAATCTAGATTGGGTATGTGAAAACTTGATGATATATGATTTGCATTCCTTTTCATCAAAATTTCAGTAAAATTGATCATTAGAGGTGTTGATAATGTCCAAAGATGATTTGGTAGGTATGGAAGTGTTAGAGCTTTGAAATGGAGAAAAACAGGTTGTTTCGAATAAATTTGATCATGCCAAATGCGAGTGAGGTGTTGAGACTCGCGTTTTGAAGGCTTATGGAATATTGGAAAAATCACTTAGGGGATGAAACACATGTTTCAAAGGTTCAAACGCTTTGTGTGAAAAATTGTCTTTTTTGTTGTTGTCAGTGGTCAAAACACGCGTTTGAAGGAAAAAAGGGCATGCGTCAGCTTGAAATGACATCGTTTTGAGGATCTGGTTGGCTGAGCGATCAAAAGACATATTAATTGTTTAGACAACAGGGAAAATTAAGCCGGACGACGTGGTGTTTCGGTGGTCAGAGATGCGTGTCACTGTGAAACTCATGTTTTGATCCCTGGACATAATTAAATGGGTCGATTTTTCTTTGGCAGAACTATTGGAATCTGTGACACTATACGCGCAGCGAAAATAAAAATTTTGTCAACGCATTCCATTAAGGATACAAGAAATTTGATAAAACCGACTACGGAATATGTGTTTACCTCACAAATTCAGAACAATGATGAGAAGATACTGCTGGATTTGAGTCACAGATGTTGCAAGATGCAAACGCCCTTTACTGACATCCACACGAATGAACTGCAAAGTGTGATAGCACCGAATTTTTTAGGACACTCTCAAAATAATACCTTGCTATTTTTTCTCTCTTTTTGAAGTAGTATGGACAACAATCATAGAGCTATATGGGCTATCATATGATGCTTATTTATAGGCTTCTATAAACCCTAGTTCTAGTCTCATTAAGAGACCTAAGTCTTGTCCCACAATAACACTCTTATTCCTTGTCTAACAATAATAGACTACTTCAATATTTATTCCTTAATAAATATATGTATAAATTTCGTCCATCTATTATTTCATAAATAAAATGCTTATTTCTTTTGTTGACCAAGTCAAAACTATTTCTTAGTTGACTAAATCAAACAAGATGCTTATTTTAACTAAGTCAAAGAAACTCTTTCTTTTATTGACTAAGTCAAACAAACTATTTTGAATAGGTCAAACGAATTTTAATTTATTTTAAAACTATTTTAAAAACAAATTATTTCACATAAATAATAACAAGATATATATAGCACAATTAGTTCTAGTGTGTGACCTTGTAGATCTGCTCAATATTGACAGTAGACCCAAATTACCATTTAGACTCACAAGTCCTAAGGCTCTAGCAAGACATTATGACTACTCAACTTGAGTGATTCAATGACTCGACAATACTTAATCCAAAATACGATATTTAGTCCTTTTGTCACACGATATCTCGATTAAGCATAAAGCATGAATCCCGTCATCTTTATATAGTTTAATTAAACATTTATTGATATCCAAGTAGACTGAACAAAACAAATGATATTAATAACCCTAATTTTATTCGAGCACGGTCATGGATTTCATCAGTCTTACTTGTCAAGTGGCAATGAGATATCTCTCTCAAATAGGAGCGGGACAAATTCCTTCACTATCACTCACATTATTCCACATGTCCAATTATATATTGTATTACCATTCTGTTACAGATGATATTGAACTATATCAAAACATAAAGCTCCTCATGTAGGAATCTGATGTAGGCTAAATTTACATGTTAATTCAAACATTAATCGATAGCATTTTGGCCAAAAGTGTATTTAATTGTTCATGAATTTATATTATTTTTGTGCTTTGTGTAGGGTGATAATAAATGCACGAAATGAGATGAAAAAAGAAGAAAAAGGCATGAAAAGTATGTTTTTAAAGTTGCAAGATCAATGGAAGAAAGTGCAAAGAAAATCATATGAAAATGAGCATGAATAAACCAAAAAACCACGGCCATAGTGTTGTTCATGGGCATGCTTAAGGAAATAGAAGTGAATCACGATCATGATGATGATCGTGATCATGGTCGTGACCTCATCACGGTCACTAATCACTGTCGTGACCTTAACCGTGGGCACGCCTAACCAAAACAACCATGGTCGTTACCAAAGTCACTTTTTGGCCATGATCTAGTCACACCCTATGGTTATGGCCGTGATGCCACTCTGGAAAAAGAAAAAGTGACGAAAGGAAGACAAAAAGGTGGGGACCAAAGCACACATCAAGGGCATTTTTGGAAGGACTTTGCTAGGGTTTGTGGGGGACTAAGAGGGGTATAAATACACCTCTTCCACACCATTTTGGGCCTCTTTGAAATCAAAACACACTTCACCATCAAGACTTGAAAATAGAGAATATTCAAGAAGAAGAAGAAGAAGAAGAAGAAGAAATGGGGTTCCTTGAAGAGATATATGGTCTTGGAATGGAAATCCTCCTCTTTTGTTTTCCATTTCTCATTTTAATTTTGGTGTTTTGGTTTTTATTTTGAGGTTAGTTTTTATTTTTATTTTTTTTAAACAATGGTAGTGTAGATCTTGTGTTTGGATTTTGAGTTGTAAGTTTTGATGAATATTTTCCTATATTATGAATAGGTATATATTTTTGGTGTTTTATTCTTTATACCGAAAGTTTATTTTGAATGTTCCATATGTTCTATATTTAAAGAATTCCTTAGATTTGATTTTGTGACTTGTGAATGGAATGATGTTGTGCTTGGTCACCACAATGTTGTTTTTGACAAGTCTAAGTGAAGAATCAAGAGATGAAGCTTGGGTTAGATCTACAAGCATAAAGCTTTTTGAGTGCTTGAGTGGATATACTTAGTGTCTATAAGGTGTTCGGTGAAATTCCTCAAAGGACTAAATGGGTCTAACTTAGCTAGGTGAGGCCGAAAAGACCCTCTTACGAAGTATCGGTACGACTCGAGTAACCTTGAGAGAGGCATAGGGTTACCTTTATGGAGAGAACACTCAATCCTAAAAGACTCATCTATTTAATTTAGTAAAAAAGATATATTTGCTTGCATCTCTATGATCCAAATGCCTTTGTTTTGTTTGTTATTTTATTTTATGTTTTGAAAATCAAACCCTTGACAACTCGATTTCAATATTTTATCGCTTTCATTTGCTTTTCGATCATTAACTATTGCATGTTCCTTATGGATTCAACACCCAAGGAATACTTCAATGGTTTTATTACTATAATTGATTCTTGTGCACTTCTAAGAATTCAATCAATTTTTTGGCGCCGTTTTCGGGGAATGGTGTATTAGTTGTGATCCTTTATTTTTCTTTTCTTTTATGCATGGTGTGGCTCATATACAATCTCTTATATTTATTCATGTGGAGCTAGTGATTTTGTGCTTATGTTCACACACCACTTGTGGTCTATGGAAAGAGATTGACTTATATGATGCCCCCATGCTAAGTCCGAAATGACAATAAATTATGTATATAGTTTATTGTCTTGTTTTGCTTGTTTCCTTAGAATAAATGTGTGAATTGGTGTTCTATGCACCTCATTCATGGTTCCCTACCAAATTATAACGCCTATATATAATGTTCCTACTAACGTATTTTGTCTCATGCCTAAATGGATTCGTACATCCAAGGACAATGCAAAAGCAAGCAAGGTTGACAAAAGAGAAGCTTTATTTACCCTTATCCTTTTGCATTGTATGCTTTAATGTTGCAATTGCACTTGTCCTCGTGTTCATTGTTATTGTGTAGATTGATATGGCCTTACTTTTCTTGAACATTGAGGACAATGTTCATACTATGTGTGGGGGAGGGGAATTGATTGCTTATTGGTTCTTTCTTGCTTAAAAATGCTTTGTTTGGGTGCACTTTTGCTTGAATTGTGCTTGAGATTATTTTTAGAATGCATCAAACTTAACAAGAATAGAGTTTGAATTAAATTTTGTTAAGAGAATATTGTAGTGTGTGACTATGCTAAACTTGATCAATTGGGAAATGAATGCCATTTGTTAATTACTTGAACCCTATTTAGGATTTTAAGTTGTAAGGTTGGGAAAATGTCCATCAAACCTTAGTTTTTGTGGTGGCATAGGAGGCTTACAAGCTTATTGCTAAGTGTGTTTAAGTAAATATTCTTTTATGATTGAATTTTGATTGAAAATGTTTGGAGTAGACTTGGCTTTTATTTGAATGAAAAGTACTTATTTTGAATGTTTAAACATAAGGGCAAAACTTCTCTGTTTGAGGTTGAATCTAAACAAGGTTAAGCACATGGGGTCCCAACTCCTTAGTGAAAAATGATAAGTATCTTCAGAGACCAATAATAAGTGGAAACGCATGGACTTTTAATTCGTTAACTTGTTTGTAGCAACCAAAATAAGAGGGAAGTGAGGAAAAAAAAAAGAAGAAAGAAAGAAAGTACTTACGAATGGAAAGTGAATGAATAAGGCCAAGTTTGCTCCAAAACAAAGTAAATGTTGTTTTAACTTAGCAATAAGGGAGATAAGCCTTAGAGATGCCAATAAAATAAGGAATTTGGTAGGCA
>CAODLS011559659.1:0-22483 GCA_948243855.1 Flueggea neowawraea
AACTTGCATCAGTTAAATCTGTTGGTTAGTCATATATGCTTTTCCTTCTTTAGTTTATTTGGAGCTTCAGGAAATTTATAGCAGATTCTGAGTGCAGCTGTACTTGCTTGTAACTAGACATCATTGCTATAAACAATGAAACAAACATAATCTCCTCTGTACTCAAGTTGTTGCTTCCAGTGCAAGAAACAACATAAAAATTGTAGAAGTTAATTTTCGAGAATTTTAAAATTTCTTTATATTTGAAAGGAGAGGAGTTCAAAGTCTTGAGAGGAGGTTGTATCATTCTATTGGTCAAATTTAATATATCACTCATTAGTATGTTGTAATACTCTTAAGCAACAATTTTTTTTAATCTAACTATCAGAAAAAGAAAAAAAACCTTTTTTTATCTGTTCTTAATCAACACTATTTATGTAAGATATGGAAACAAACATAGTATGTAGTTTGTTTATATTATCAGTATAAGATTATGAGTGAAATTTTTCTGACAAGTGACAAGACAAGATAGTCTTTGGTTAGCAAAATCAATCAAATGTGGGATTGACTAAAGAAATTCTGTTTGTTCACACACACTTGGCAATATAAAATTAAGAAATAATAAATGGCTAAAACATAGTCAAGGTTTCGTGGAATCTGGGAAAACATTTGACTGTCTGCTAAATATGATAATCCGTGAGTTTTACGCAAACCTACGAAAAACAAATTTTGTGGGTTCCTTCGGTTCAACGTTTCGGTTTTGTCAGCAAATTTAGCCCAAACTTGGGACTTTTGGTAGCACGTATATTGGACGTGCCCCCGACAGCATATACACACCGTTATGATTCACTCACCAAATGCAACCTTAAAATTTGACTTTGTATACTAAAAATAGTACCACAGGTGGAGTATTTGTTTGAGGTAAACTAAACTAAAAAAATTACATAAAATTTGAGATTAGTAGTATATTTTGTAGAGTTGCTATATGTTTGATCAGTAATATATTATACGGGACATAAAAAAGAAGTAAAAAAGATGCACGCACGTTAACTCTATAAAATTAATTTGAGCGATAGATTGCAAAAGTTAATAGTAAATTAGTAGTAACACCCATGTTTGTTCTCGCAATTTTTTTGATGAGAGTAAGAAGATGATAGATTAAACACGAACCATGGATACACCATCTGATCTACCCTCTACCTCTACTTCTACCTCTATCTTCGACATAATTCAACTATCCAAAACACTATCCTTTAATACCCATGAAACCAACAAATTAGACAAGCATGTTCAGTCTCAGGATTACACATTTCATCGAAGAAAGGATGGAGTGGTTGAAACCATCTTCAAAACCCCTTAAGATTATAGAGATGATAAGCCTTGTTCATCTCTTTTCAAGACAGTAGCAATAATTTGTCCAGTTCCCACAAACAAAAAGATCCCTGTAGTTTGGTTTGAACCTGATGGTCATCCAGTTTACACTGATAAAATCAATGAACACTTCATATGGGATACAGATCCCAATATGTGTGAAGATGGGTGTCAGTGTTGTGAAGATGGTTTTTCTGGTGATAGAAAAAGAAGAACCAGATCCTCTTGTTGACCATTTCCCAAGCATGAAGATAAAGATGGAGAATCTTCTCCATGGGTCGGTATCTCAGAAGACACGAGAAAGAGGAATGATGAAAAGCTTGCCAAAGAATGGAAGAGACGACTTTCATTATCTACTTATGATGAAGCTTTGAAGATTCTAAGGCAGAAAGGCTTTTGCAACACAGAGGTAGTTTCCTCTGTGAATGTTCCTACAATGCCTACTATTTCGTGCTTTATGGCTTCTTCCTCCAAGCCTACTGAAGAAAGCAGTTATGACAGTGACTACCCTCCTTTAGTCTAAAAGACAACGGCCACCAGAGTTTTTATGAGACCTTTCATCAGACAAACAACTGAAAAAGTCTGATGGTTCTCTAGAACCTTTGACAACAGCTGAGGAGGTGTTAAACTGGCAAATCAAGAGTCATCTTGCTCAGAAAATTCACCTGAAGAAGCAGGATAGAAAGCTTGATAAGCTTTCCAGGGCTGTGAAGCAGAATGATGAAGAGATCAAAATAGTTGCCTTCACTGTGGAAAGAATCACGAAAGATCTTCAGAAGAGACTGGTGAAATTGTAAAGTGTCATGCATGAAAAGATTGCTGCAAAGAAATTTGATGACGAATTTGAGTCTCTAGATGACAGAATAAGAAAATTGAAGAGAGAAATTCAAAGCATGGGAGAAGTCTCTATTCCATCTCCACGACATGCAGAGAAACCTACTTTTTCCAGTTCTTTTCATCTGAGAAGGGATTCACCACTACTAGAAGGATTCATGGCCTTAGCTAGAAGGAATTCCATCCAATTAATCTCTAAAACTTTTGTGGAATATGATAAAGAGAAGAAGAGACAGGAAGAATCCAAGGAGAGGAAAAAGAAGGAAGAAAATGAAAAGGCGTCTGGAGTTTCGACGTCAAAGAAGGAAGGGAAAGAAAAGTCGTCTTCTATGATGGCCTCGTATTTGCAGGATTCTCAAGATCCCTATGAAGATAGCTACCAGGATCAAAATTTTGGAACTTTGCAGTATTTACAGCAAAGACCACTTGCAGAAGAACAAAAAGCATCAACAGACTCGACTTTACAAACTAGCTCAGAAAGCTCAGAAAAAGATCTAAGTCCAGTTGAGGAAGAAATTCCTACAACTTCTGAATCATCTGAAGAAGAGACATCAACAACATCAACGTCAGAACTCTCATCAAATTCTGAACACTATGCTGATATATCTACCATCCTCATGTCCACTCAACACCAAGGAGAAATGTCAAGAACTTCTCCATTATCTTGAGTCTTTAGCTTCAACAGGAGTACCTCAACCTTCTAATGTGCCCTCACAACCAAGAGGAGGTCATTGGTTCACGTTTGATGACATACCAATTGCGAAGAGGAGGGAGAGAATGCTTGAGATCAGCGCTTGGGTTGATTTGCAAAGATCTAAACCTGGACATGTTACTGAAGACATTATGAGAGAATTGGCGTCCAGGTTTATTGGTACATTGAGAGATTGATTTACAACAATGGACATATCCAAATAGTTAATATTAATTGGAGTTTCAACTGAAGATGGTCTTGGAATGATCTACTAGGAGTTCATTGGACATGTCGACTTTTATGGAAAGAAAAGAGAAGCTAATTATTTTAAAATGAAATGTTGTTCACTGCAAGAGAAGGATTTGAACCTTCATTACAAAAGAATGACAGACATTTACTATTAGTTAGAAGGATACAACAGTAGAGATTTGAAACATATGCTTGTTTCTTCATTTCCAGAAGAATTACAACTGGAGATATCAAAACTACTGGGAGCTTCACAACGAAATATTGGTCAACACAGTCTTAGAGAATTGTATCAGTACATGGAACAGGCAGTTGCTAGCCTGTGTGAGCAGAAAAAATTCTTCGATGCATTTTTCCGCAATAGCCAGATGAAGAAGTTGTGCTCAAAGTCTCACTTGCAGATAAAGTGCAAGGAAAAATATTATGATTACAGAAGCAACAAAAAGAAAAAGCACTAGAAGAAGTTCCTCAAGTCCTCTGGATCATCAAAGTACAGACCCTCTAGATGGAGAAGAAAGGGCTATAGGACATGAACAAGAAACGGAGCTTCAAGGCATTCAGAAAAAAAGACCACTTCAAAAAAGTCAACGTAGTGCTTTATCTGTGGTCAAGAAGATCACTATGCTCGCAATTGCCCCAACAAAGAGAAGTGTGCAAAGTTAATTAAGCAGGTGATGAAGGTTGCTCTGTTCAAACAAGATGAAGATCTTAAATCCGTATTCTCTGAGCAGGGAAGCGAGGTGGACCCACGAGAAACAGTATTTACGATGCTATGCTCTGACTCATAAACAAAGTATTCAGACAACTCCGCATCATCTGACTATCATGAGGTGTTTAAGGCTACACCTAGTCCATCCACACAGTAGTTCGATGTTCCACATATAGAAGTTGAAATCATCCAATCAAGGTATGACATACCAGTCAAAGCTATAGGATTTCTTGATTCAGGAGCTGCTCAAACCATTATCAATCCCAAGGTTCTTATAGGAGCATGAAAGGAAGAACGCAATCATTTTGCTGCTACGAGCAGAAAAGTATTCTTTACAAAGTTTATCACTCAGCAGAAGATTGGGATAAAGTTGTTCCCAGGAGTCATAATTTGGACTCACGCTGTTGGCACACAACTCACGGGAAAAGATGTGCTTATTGGATTTAATGTGATTAGTAAATTGAAGAAGCTCACCATTGGAGTAGAAGGAGTTTATCACAGAAGACATTTCAAACCATACTCTATGGTTCAGTCTTTGTACAATCTTACTTCTACAGTTTCAGAAGAACATCCATTGATGACAAGTACTCTCATTTGTTCTCTGAAAGTCATGCAAGCTTCTCACATCCTAAACCACTATGGAAGAATCCAGAGTTTTTTTATTAGACTCCTATTTAATAAGAATGAAGATGTTAATCCTACCAAGACAACTCATCCAGGGATGACGCCCTCTGACTTAATCTTAGCCAAGGAAGAATGTCTACAACTACTCCAACAAGGCGTCATTGAGCCTACTACCAGTGACTAGACTTGCCAAGCCTTTTACGTCAATAAGCATATTGACCAGGTCAGGGGAAAGAAATGGCTTGTGATCGATTACAAGCCTCTCAACATTTTCCTGAGGGATGACAAGTTCCCTCTTCCAAAGATCCAGTCCCTACAAGTCCATCTCCAAAAGGCCAAAGTGTTTTCTAAGTTTGACCTTAAGATAGGTTTCTGGCAGCTTGGAGTCCATCCAGATAATAGGGCTAAAATAGCGTTTTGCATACCTACAGACTAGTACCAATGGACTGTAATGTCTTTTGGGCTGGAGGTAACCCCATTTATTTTTCAGAAGGTAATGCTTTGGATCTTTGAGCCCATTCTTTATTCAGTATTGGTCTACATTGACGATATCATCTTGTTCTCTGAGGATGAGAAAGCTCATGAGGCTTTGCTTGCTGAATTATTTGTTATTGCAGATAAATACAGAATTATGCTATCCAAAAAGAAGAGCATATTGGTCTAGCCCAATATAGAGTTTATAGGCTCAACTTTTGAGAATGGACATTTTCAAATTGGACCTCACATTGCGGAAGGACTTAAACAATTTTTAGAAAAAGATCTCACCAGAAAAGAAATTCAATCATTTCTCGAGATTGTAAATTATTTGAGACAATTCATACTACATGTAGCGCAATACACCAGCCAGTTGTTAAAGATGTTAAAGAAGAATGGCCCACCTTGGGGATCAAAATAGACTACAGTTGTCCAGTAATTAAAACAACTGTGCAAAAAGTCGCCAGCTTTAAAGATTCTCAGAGATGGGAAAAGGGTCCGACAAACTGATGCCAGCGATGAATATTGAGGAGTTGTCCTTTTGGAAGAAGACAATAATGGAAACAAAGAATATTGTGGTCATGCAAATGGTTAATTCTCTGATGCAGAGAAATATTACCATACAGTCTTCAAGGAGATACTGGCAATCAAAAATAGAATCAGACGTTTTGGATTCCGTCTCCTTGGACACAGGTTCTCAATAGAAATGGATAATTCATTATTCCCCAATATCCTTGAGTTCAAGAATAAGGAGGTACCAGATAGTCAATGCATTAGACTGAATGACTGGTTCAGTCGTTATGAGTTTGACGTAAAATACATCAAAAGAAACAACAACATTATTGCAGACTATCTTTGTCGACCTAAAGGAAAGATTCCAGGACAATTGATGATTGATATCCACCGAAAAAAAATAAAAAGATTAATTCATGTGATCACCTCAAAAGGCACAATCCCACTGATTTTTATGGAGGGACCATCCAGTTCATCTGATCCAAAATCAAAGTATCTTATTGCCATGCAAAAAAGAGACTTTCCACCTGGTCTTAGTGGAAATGAGGAGCCCAGTCAAATCACTCTTTTTGCTTAGACACATGTGACCCATTTCAAAGTAACAGAAATATACTTTACAAGTCTAATACTGAGGTATTTTGTATTCAATCCTCCACATGTCTTCCTTACTAAGCCACAACTTATGACTTCATCTTTCACAGAAGATTTCCTCTGGTTCCTATGGTGTCTGATCACTGCACATAAAATCGCCATTGAGTTCACTGCCCAGGAAATACTTGACCATCTCAATAACGACCAACAATGCAGATCTTTGCTATGGACTTTTCCTGAATGGTTCGATGATTTCACTGTTTGGAGAAAGAATTTACAGATCACCATTGATAATGAGAGACATCTTGGAAGACATGGGCAACCCTCATCTGAAGTATACATCTTCCATCGTCCCTACTTCCGTCACTCTCAAGGATTTCTATGGACTCAGAACATCTATTATTCTTGGGGTACTGTATACCCGTCTGTCCGTGGCAACCCTCTACAATGAGAAAGCTTAGTAGGGCATTTATGCTTTATCAATAATTCTCCATTACCGCCACCAACGATGTTAGCAGGTTTTTAGACTCGTCCTATAGAGGTTGTTATCACTCCATCATCTGTTACGATGACACCTAGCACTATAGAAATGTTTAAAGGTCCATATGATCTACCTGGTCAACTTCAAGATTCAGTCATTGAGGAACTACAGCAGGTTACTACTGTCCAACCACCACCAGGATATGAGCTACACAAAGATCCATTTGGCAACAATAGTGATTCATCTCCAGAAGAAGAATACCCTTGGTTATACGATGATTGTTCTCCGTATTTCCATCCACTAAAAGATAACAAGGGTACGTGGACAAAGTTTGAAGACAAATCACCAAGTCCACTTGTTAGACAAAGATATCCATCACCACCGAGAAGATAAGTGCTATGTCTACGTCAAGGAAAAAAGATGTTCTAACTCAATGTGATGTTGTGTCAACTTTATGTCAAGTTGTTAAAGTGTCACATGTAGTTGTCTGCCACATGTTAAAGTAGTTTGTCATTTTGTATCACGTGTTGTGTCGGCCATTTGTTTTGGCTTTATCTGTTGTATTATGAAAGGAATCTGATTCCTTTCCTTTTTCTTTTGTCGGACATTTATGATGTGGCCTCGTTTGTCTTGTTGTAACCCTGAAATCTATATAAGACTTCATTTGTGAAATAAGAAGGCAGAAGCAAGTTTAGTCCAAAATCAGATTTCTCTCTATGGCTCTCTAAGTTTTCTTTTCTATCATCATCTGAAATCCGATGTGTAAAAAAGTTGATTCCTCTCTCTCTCTCTCTCTCTCTCTCTCTCTCTCTCTTGGCAGTACCGTCCAACCAAACCACCTCTCCATCATCTCTCCGAGTCGTTTTCAGGTGGTGAAGTGAAGATTCAGATTGATAATCGATAGACTGAAAAAGGAATTCACTGACCAGCTCTGCTCAATGACTGGTGTCGAAGACTTCGAAACCATAATCGGAGAACCCAAACCCAAATGGTGAAGAACTAGGTTCCCGGGTCACCACCACCTCAAAGACTTGGTTAGTTCGTAACCCATGTCGATTTTATTTTTGTTTTTAATCATTAAGCTGTGATCTTTACATTTTATATCTTTTATATGCTTATACTTTACTCGATTTGAATTTCGTTGAAAATGGAATGGCAATTGAAAGAAGGAAATTGAATTACATTTTGAGGTTACAAATGGGCTGAGGATGGATGGGTAGGGGATGAACTGGGTTTGGGCGTGGAGGGTGAGTTTGGATTGGTTAGTGAAAGGTTTAGGGACTTCGGTTTTGTGGTCTCAGGATTGACTATTATAGATCCATATGTGTCTCAAACAAAGAAGAGAAAGAATTATGTTGAAAAAGAGACACAAAATAGTAAATTCAAAAGTGAACTAGAAATGTCGATTAAAAAGTCAATCCCAAAAAAGGATCATGCCAACTATGCGGGGAGCATGGTCACAACTGTCGAAGTTGCAAAAGCAAGGTAGATTTAAATGTATGACAATTAAATGTGTGATAATTAGTTTTTTCATCTATGTTCTTGTATATAGCATTGCAATCATATTAACTCTATTTTTTTCTCTTTTGTTTGTCAGGTATGCTCTATCTCAAGCTTTGGAGAACAAGGTTTACAGAAAGAGAAATAACTTTTGGTTTAGTTAGCAGATGATCTGAAATGGAAGTAAGTTTGTATGAAGATACCGTGTCAAATTTGATAGATAAGCAAGTGAATGATGTCTCACAATAGCAAACTGATGTTTTTAATTTTGGTTTCTAATGGTACTTGTTCTTGCCATATATTATGATTGATACAAAAAACAAAAATTTTAGTTGCCTCTATGATTTTCTTGATGAACTTAACGCAATTACTGGGAGAGTAATTCAATTTTTCTTGATGAGCTTAACGCAATTACTGGAAGAGTAATTCAATTTTTCATGTTTACTAGTTCTTTGGTAAATCTGTAAATGGGTATGCTTGTGCTATAATGATTAAGGTCTATAAAGCAACATTCTTTTGAAAATGGGTTAACTTGAAATTAAAAAAAAATACATGGGAATGATAATCTGGGAAAGTTGCACACTTTAATGAATTTCTATGAACAAATGATTGAAAAAGTTAAATTTTGCGTTCCTGCACTTGCATTTCCAGTTCGACACCCGTCATTGAGCGGAGCTGGTCAGTGAATTCCTTTTTCAGTCAGTGTCGATTATCGATCTGAATCTTCACTTCGCCACCTGAAAACGACTCGGAGAGACAACGGAGAGACAATGGAGAGGTGGTTTGGTTGGACAGTAATGCCAATAGCGAGAGAGAAAGAGAAAGGACTCAGCTTTTTTACACAGAATCCGAATCCAATCCAACAAGAGAAGCTTCTTCAATAAGAGTGCATGTGGAGGTTGCAAGAAATGGAAGTGGGTGTTGGGAGAGACGATGGAGTGGTTGGAAAAGGCGTTTCTGTTTTGGTGAGGAAATTTCTACGAGGTCGATTATGACTTAAAATTGCTATCGCTGAACGAAATTTCGTGAAAATCCTCATATCAAATAATGTGGAAATGTTGCCTGACGATTTTTCTTGAAGCAACTTTTCAACCAAAATTGTCCACTTGTTTAGCCTTTGAAATTCTTTCATTTTTTCATGGTAGCATCGGAAAAACTGTTGCAATTATTGGTAAATGACTTTTCTTTTTTCTTTTGCCTGGAAAATGACTTCCTTTTAAACATTACTTGGCTTTAACTGCTTCATTTTTAATGGAGAGATTTATGACAATAACTTTATTGTTTTGTTCATTCAATTATAAAAAGTTATGGATACAATTTTATTTAAAATAATGAAGTATCCATTATAATATTTTTTAAACCTTAATTTAATTAATTGAATAAAAAAAACTTTATACTTGTGATAAAACTTTACACATAATTAAGGTTCTACTACAAATATAATGTATTTTTTCATGTATTATTTTTTTTTCTAAATAGCAATTTATCATGTAGTGTGTATTGAAAAAAAAAGCATATTTATATTGACAAATCAATATTACGCAAATCATCAACAAAATAAATATAAAAACATGATATGCTTGAGTTAATAATAGTGCATCTATTATTGTATTTGCATATACGGTAATGTCATGTGAGTAAGTAGAACGCTCTGGATTATAAAGAACAGTGCACAAGGATAAGGATCTAAAGTTCTCTATATACATCAAAATCCTTTAGAATACCATGCAAACTATGTTTCGAAGGTAAAATTTATTGTGTGTAAGCTCAATATGGCAATTCAAAAGGGGGGTGAATTGGATTTTCGCTAAAAATTTTAAAACCTTTGAAAACTTTCAAACACTTTAGCAAAACAAAACAATAACTCAATCCAAAATACAACCACACAAAAAGAAATTAAAGAGATGAAGAGTTAGAGAAATAAAGCCCGGATTTATAGTGTTTTGGTCATCCTTGACCTACTTACACTCCTTTAGCTCACTAGAGAGTTTGAATCCACTAACAACTTCTTCACTTGCAGGTGGAGGGAAACCGTTACACCTATTGTTTTCTCAGGTTCACAAGCAATCTTTACATCTTATTTTTAACTGGTCAAAACAAGAAAACCAATATCTCTCTTGTTTTTCAAGGTAACAAATAAGCAAACCTATACTACCCTTCAAGCTTAAAACTTAAGCTTGATTAAAAACGAGTTCCCATATTTAAATCAATAAAACACACCAACCTAGTGAACAAATAGCAAATCAATAACTCAGTTGGTAAGCAAGAGCTCAGGTAGCTCAAGAGCAATTAGAGAGAGAAAGTCAAGAATCAAGTTTGCAAATTTTGGGCACTCTCTTAAAATTGTCGGTACCTCTCCTCAATTCTGGGCAGGTCTATTTATAGACATTCACCCAAAAGTAGCCATTGTAAATCCCAATGTAACCATTGTGAGAGAACTGCAAAATGGTGAATTTAGTGATGTCAGCATGTACTACGTGAGTACCATAGGTACTACGTGCGTAGTCCATGATTCCATTAGAACCGTACACGCGGTGTATTCCCTTTTGCGTGCATAGCAATGAGTTCAGTAGCCATTGCTTGAATTAATGTGATATTATGTGGCTATTACGCGCTTTGAACTTCTTCTGTGTAAGTAGCACTTCGATCTTGTGCACTTTGTATAATCTTCTATGTGCATTGACGTTTTTCCAAGATCAGACATTTGATTTTTCACATGAATGTATCAGCGAATATTCAAATTTAAATTCCCTAGGAACGTCTTGAATTTGTCAGTACTTTGAAGCTCGGTTTATTTGCGTAGCATAAATTTTTACTTGTGTAGCTTGATATCTTCAAAGATGTCACCTTTACTCTTCTACGTTCAATGATCAAGAGTAAAATGCGTCTTTGCTTTGTCTTGTGAGCCCTCTTCAGTTTACATTACGAACTTGTCTACGTGCGTAGCATATTCTTCTACGTGTGTAGTATGATGTCATCTTTAGATCAGTGAGTATTGCATCTCTACTATGTGCATTGGTCTCACTTATGTGTGCACAACAAAGATCTGAACCATTCTGCCTTGTGATGCAACACCTCTATGTGCACTATCGTGCCTATTAAGCGCATTCTACTTGTTCTATGTGACTTGTATGCTCTTCTAAGCACATAATGTTGATTCTACAAAACCCATAATACCTCTAACATGGTCAACGTACATAGATCATGGTTTAATGCGCTTAGATCATCTTTTAAAGCTCGTTTAACTATTTCAAATATTTTGTTAAACATCAAAATTTAAAAGGAATTCACATATTCACCAAACTGGTTCAACAATGTGTTCATGCATCAGGTATTTTTAGTAACCAACTGGCCTTTGACTTGGATATTATGTGATCTTGCAGACTGCCAATATTTCTGCCTTTGTTGCCTAACTATTTTTTTATAGTTTAAAGCTTCTCATAGTGGCTATATGTATTTGCATAGTTTGTTGTCCTTCTGGAATAAGCATAGCTAAGGGTATTATTGTTTGGACTACGGTGTATACTATGATAGGTCTCCTGAAGGAAGCTTCTCATGTCAATGTCCACGGTTTCAATATCTACCATGGAAACCATCTTATATTGGTAAGTATTACTTTTTCTGTAAAGTGCAATTGTCTTCTAAGTTCTTGCTGTCTCGTCTTAAATGGAAATGTATTAGATTTTTGCTCCTCATGAATTCTTTGGTCCACACAATTAATGCACGACTATAATTTCTACGAGGTGGATTATGACTTAAAATTACTATTGCTAAAAGAAATTTCCTGAAAATCCTCATAATAAATAATGTGGAAATGTTGCCTGGAGATTTTTCTTGAAGCGAATTTTCAACCGAAATTGGGAAATTCTTTCTTTGAAGCAAGCAACCATGAAAGTCTTTGTATTTTTATATCTGTCAATGTGAATGATATTTATTCGATCCATTTGGAGGTGGACTTACTCAATGACTTGTGTGTTCATTTAAAAACTGAATAATGAAATATGAACTCTTCAATTTATTCTTCAAGAACTAATTTTTTCTTCCATGAAAAATATTTGTTTTACCAAAAAATCAGATCTTAGGTTACCATAAGTTATTTTCTTTCTTTTTCTAGTCCTACTAATTTTCTGAAATAAATCTAAAACTGTACACCTAAAAATGTTTTAAATAACCAAAAAAACTAAAATTTTGCCTTACTTGTCGTCTCTCCATTATCACCCAACCAAATAAGTCCTAGACATCTAATCGTACGAGAGGCTTTTGGTCTATTGTTGAGGGGCTCACACGTTGAAAGATTTTTTTATACTATAGGGTAAGATTTTTTTTTTTTCCAACATCCACGTAGTGTTGACAATAACATAATAACAATAGTAATACTTGGTGTTTTAAATAGAATTATCTTAATTCTAGAAAATTTATTAAAAAATTCTCTGACTCTAATCTATTTTTTAGGGGTACTTTGATAAGCTGTCAGAGACAATTTTGTACACTAAGTTGAGTTGAGATAAAAAAAAAAAAAGTTTCCCTATTTATGACAAATATATTTTTCTACCGAGCAATAAGGTGATAGTCAATTGTTCACATGGCAATAATGTAATAATAATAAGTGTTTATAGAAAGTGTGCCATTATTGTGAAATCAACACTTAATTAAAAAATTAATAACATGCTTATTTATAAAAACAAAATACGCATTTTTTATTCAAATTTAAAAATTCGGATTGAAAGATTATGTATAAAAATGTACACAAACCATTAATGTACAGGTGCATGAGATTCAGCAGCCAAATGCATGGAGAAGAGTGGAAGGTATGATTTCCCCATGACAACTACCACCGGTGGCAGTGGGATAGTATAGCCGATTGTCTTCTCTTATTAAACAAACAACTTCAAGGATTACATGTGTTAAGAAAATCGGATCCGCTTA
Source organism: Flueggea neowawraea (assembly GCA_948243855.1). Classification (NCBI taxonomy): domain Eukaryota; kingdom Viridiplantae; phylum Streptophyta; class Magnoliopsida; order Malpighiales; family Phyllanthaceae; genus Flueggea; species Flueggea neowawraea. The sequence goes on from CAODLS011559659.1 coordinate 12,940, forward strand.
AAACCTTAATGAGTAAAACGAGATCCGTCAATTATCGGGTTAATTGACAAGCTCAACCAACAAGTAATTAGTTGCAGACTTCTTAATTAGGTCGAACAAGTCCAATTAATTAGCGAGCCCAAAATGATATCTCAATTAAAGGAAAGATCTAGAAAGATTGAGAATGATATTTCATTAGGTGGGATGTACATAAATTAAGATGAGAGAGAAAGAAGGAAAAGAAGAAGAAGTAAGGAAGAAAAAATCACGTTCTTCCTTTCTTTTCTCTCCAAAAACTTACGCTCTCTCTTCTCTCTCTCTTCCCCCCATTTTCATGTTCTATTCAAGCTAGAAGGAAGAAGAGTTGTCTTCTTCTCTAATCAATCCCGATCCTAAGGAGAAGGATCTTAGACTTGCGCATAATCAGTTGTTCCCATTTGTAGAGGTTGTAGTTCAACTATAGAGGCCAACACTGATCTTGTCAACTTATTGTTCTTTGTGGTTCTAACTGATATCGAGGTTGGTACTCGATTTAATCTTTATTTTCGTTGTTTGTACTGTTAGTCAGTATGCTTTTTGTACTCCATCATTGGTATGAGAGCATTAGGACAATTTTCTGAGTGTTTTTTTGTTGAAAATCTACATGCCTCTGTGCCTAGGAGTTGTGCTACAATTTTTATCATTTGACTTTTACTGTTTTAGTTCGACTTTTGTGTTAGACAGTGTAAACCCAAAATTTGACAGTGTCAATTTCGAGAAACTAAGTATACCAATAGACTCAAGAAGCTCAATTACATCACTTGCCAAAATTGTCAAAAAATCCTATCAGGAAGGTCGTGAAATAGAACAACAACAAAGCTGGTATGGTGTGTGAGGTGGAAAATTCTAATTGGACAAGCAAACCACATGGACCAACCAGATTGCAACACTTGGCAAAGGTCAACTGATTTTATCGTTGACTATGCAACGCGTGTGCATCACTTGGATGAATGATACACGAGATTGACACGTGGCAATGGTTACTGGATTGACACGTTAGTCCCAAAATCCACTCAGGAGCCAACATGTGGCACATGATGCAGACTACCAATATTTCTTCCTTTGACAGTGTGTTCATACATCAGGTAATTTTAGTAACCAACTGGCTTTTGACTTGGATATTATGTGATCTTGCAGACTACCAATATTTCTTCTTTTGCTGCTTAAATATTTTTTTTATAGTTAAAAGGTTCTCATAGTGACTATATGTGTTTACATAGTTTGTTGTCCTTCTGGAAATAAACATAGCTAAGGTTATTGTTGTTCAGACTACAGTGTATATTACGATAGGTTTCTTGAAGGAACCTCCTAATGTCAATGTCCACGGTTTCAATATCTACCATTGAAACTGTCTTAGAGTAATAAATTATCAGAACAACTTTATGTATCAGAGCGATCAATAATAATCTAACAATTTAACTCAATAAACTCTGCACAATTTCTCCACCTTTTTGTCAATATCAAAAAGGTAGAATAGAACACAGATTTGGCATAAAAAGACACTTCATATACACATAAACAAGTTTTAGAGCAAAAGAAAATTATACAAAATATCAGAGCATAAATAATACATGATGCAAAGTATGTATGCATGACAAAATGTGGATCGTATGCGCTTTGAAGTGTAAGGGACAAGTTTCCAAGTTTCTTTGTCACTAAAATCCAATTGCTTAGGAATCATTTCGCTAATTGGTTCATTCAAATCAAGTGGTTAATTTACCACCCTTTTAGGAGTAGCTTCAAATATGTTCATAGCCGCACTCTCAACAATTTCTTCTGCTAACTCAATAATGCGCTTGGACACTACACTTTGTATCTCAAATTCTTCATCCTGCTCTACCTCAAATCCTCAAGGTGAACAATTTCAAGAGGTACAAGGCCATAAACTGGTGGTTCAACTTCTACATCCCTTTCTTCATTCTCAATGTCAACAATTTTCGGAGGTGGAGGATCCTTTTCTGCTTCAGAATCTGAAGAATCATGATCAATTTGATCAACTAACTCTTTGTAATCTTTGACAATTTGCTTTGATAATTCCACCATTTTCTCATTTTCCACATCTTTTGTTGTCCTTGGTCCTAAATCCTCTTGAGGACCTCTAGAACTTGAGGGAATGTCTGAAACTCTTGGTTCAACCCTGTCAGAATTCATATTAGAGTTGATGCTCTCCATCATGTTGTAATTTTCTTGAAGCAAATTAATCATAGTCTTGAAGTTTGCTTTAGTCTCGGCCTTAAAATCTCGAAATTCCTTCTCAAGCTTGGCAATCCTACTGCCACCAGAAATGCTAGAACTTGTTCTAACTGTAGTTTTAGTCTCTGCTTCAGTCTCTTCTTCCATTTCAGCCTCTTCATCATGCCTCTTTGGCAATTTTCTTTGCTCTTCACTATCTCTTCTCACAAAGACAATCTTGTCTCTCTCTGACATTCTCTTCTTGTCTCCATCATGCACCATCACATCAGTTTCTTGCAGATAAGGCTAAAAAACATAGCCTTTTTCCACTGTTCTGTACAACTTCATACCTCTGAGGGATCCAGTCCTAATTTGCGTCGTTTCCAGTACCTAAAAGGACTCATAAACTTCAAGATTTACCTTGAAATGTTTGAAAATACGTGTGAGATTGCTTGCCAAAGGCATGCTCTCTCTCCTTTGTCGATCTCTTACCTTGAATGTTAGTAAGTTGAAATTCTTTAGCTTATCCAACATCCATTCAATAACTACACAAGCACAGTTGATCCTCATTTCATTCATCAACAAACACATGGAAATCACATCTTTCTTTATCATTGGGGACTGTGTGTATGATTTCGGTTGCAAAATCTTCATGAAAGCGAGATGCACCATCTTCCATTTTGCACCAAAATCGTTTTGATAAAGTAGATCAGCCTCAACCCTGACCACACCAGCTTTATCCAACATGTATCTCTTAATCTAATTGAGATCTACTGCCACTTTTTTAGCCGCTTCATCAAAGAATTCTTTAACTCCTTTTTCTCTTTTCATAACACACCCATCATTCGGCAAACCAAACAACTTATTCAACAAATCTTCATTAATCATCATTTCAAGACCATTCACTCTACTAGTGATTCCAACATCACCAAATCCAAGTATATCTTCTTCACCTCTGTTTTCTCATAACTTAGCATTGGCATAAAATTCTTTCACCAAATTAGGATAGTAATCATCATCAACTACACAAAAGTTTCTAATCCCAAATCTATGGAAATCCTCTTCAATTTCCAATCCTCCTTCATTCAATGATCTAAAATAGAACAATCTAGAGTTTGTCAACTCAACCCTTGCTAAGTGATTATACAACCTAGCAGCTTGAACATCTACAAACCTTTCAGAATCGAATTCCTCTTCAATAATGATACCCTTTTTCTTCTTAGATTTCTTAGAACGAGGAGATAAGAATACCTTGTTTGGTGTAAACTGGTTGATCTCTGGTACTCCGTGGCCTCTTGATTCCTCTAGAGGATTCAACCTTCTCGGGAGCATTCACATCATGTGCATTCTTCGTGTGAATCTCTTTCTGTGCATGAATCTCTTTTTCTTGAAACAAAAATATTATGCGATGTTTTAGTTAGAAAGTGCATTAGGGTTTCGAAAATTTTGAAGAAATTGGAGAGAAATCTAATTGGAAAGTGTTTAAAAGTGATTGGATTTTGAATCTGAGTGAGAGAGAGGTTTCGATTTTGAGGGAAAATTCTGAGTGGGAGTGAAATTTTCTTTGAGTTCAAACTTGAGAAATGATAAAGGTAACGGTCATTTTGGGTTTTTATGCATGTAAAAACATCTACAGGCCTGGTACCGTGTAACTTAGAACACCCATCTATGTGTGTAGACGTGACTTCAAAAATTCTAGGTGAAACTGTTTAGAGAGGGGGTAACAGCTCTACGTACACAACACAAAGTTTTGCTTGCACAGAAGAGACAAAATGGCATTTACGCGCATTGTAGAGATCTACGCCCATAGAACCATTCTCCGTTTTGGACACAACGCATAAACCATTGTACGTGACCCTTCAGTCTCTGTTCTACGTACTTTATATCCTCTTCTACGTATGTACTACGTACAACTCTAATTCCACTGCCTTCGCTTCCCATATTACGTGCCTTGTTCCCATACATTGCACTTAGGACCATCATATCTGATACCCATTATTTTCTCGTCCTCGACAACACGCACAGTACCCCACATCAACGTGCACAGTACAAACTCAGAAGACTTCCAGTAGCTACTCGTGACCATTTACGTGGTTACTACTTCCTCTAAAGTGCATAGCACAAACCCATAAATGTTTCCACTGAAAGAACATGATGATCTATGTACACAGTATCTCTGCAATGCATTTAGTAACTAAGACTGATTAACCCATACACATCAAGCTTCCATCTACGTACGTTATACCAGCATTAACTCACACAGTATAATAGCAGATACCAAAACTTAGGACCTTGTTCTTTTCAACTTTAGTGACTTCATCTTGCACAATGATCACTTTAATATATATATAGGAATGAAAGCAAATGATCACAAAATAATACACAAACATAAACAATCAAAATTCATTCAAATCACACATACCAATATGCCTACGGATTAAACAAAAGAGTTTTTATCAAGGGATTTTGTTAAAATATCAGCAAGTTGATCATTTGTGGAAACAAATTCAAGTTTAATGTCTCCCTTAAGAACATAATCATGAATAAAATGATGTTTAATGTCTATATGCTTAGTTCTATAGTGTTGAATTGAGTTTTTGAAAATATTGATGGCACTAGTGTTATCACACTTGTTGAACCAATGGAGGTTTACATTTGGATCGTCTTATGTTTTAATGATGAATAAAGCTTAGTACAAAGATATGATAAAAAAAATGCAAAAATACAAGGATGTTGGTTTCAAGACAAGAGTTACTCAAGTAGGAAACATAGTTACTTGAGTAAGTTCAAGTTTCAGAAAGCTTGAGATGGATAAAGTCACTCGAGTAAGGTGAATGTTACTCGAGTGTGCGAAAGCCGAAAATGTGAGTTACTCGAGTAAGGAAAAAAGTAACTTGAGTAAGTGCTGAAACCAGAAGATACATTGATTTGGAAGTTACTCGGGTGAGAAAATTGTTACTCGAGTAATTGGGCTTTATTAGAAGTGAGATCTGAGTAAATCAAGTATGAAATGGAATGATTCTGTGGAAATTAATTTGCAACAGTCATATTTTGGTGTTCAATCGAGTAAATAAGTAAGTTACTCGAGTAAGTCAAAGCTAAAACTGGGCATCTACAACTGAAGCTGGAGTTACTCGAGTAAGAGTAAAAGTAAAAGTTACTCGAGTAAAGACTGAAAAGGAAAGAAAATCATATTGATTTCATACTCCAACGGCTACAAATCAATACACAACAGCTAGAAATCTTTAAGGAAGTACAAATACATTCCAGAACATGGCAGGAGATAAGAGACAACACTTCCATACTCATTACAACCTTGTTCTTAGTATCAATCATACATTTGGTGATATAAGTGTTGTTGGATCATGGATGGTAAACATTAAGTTTATTCTATGTTTTGATGATGAACAAAAGGTTTCAATGTTGAGCAAACCATTTGACTTGAAGAAAAACATGTTGAAAAGCTCAAAATTGTGGAACAAAGCTGCAGAGGCACTTAACGTACACAAGAGTGAGCTAACGTACGTAAGGGTATGTCTGAAGACAAACAGAAGCTGCTGGATCACGTATAACTTTCCTAAGTATACAATTATGTACGCAAGATGTCTTTAACGTATGTAACATTATGTATAACGTATGTAAACCATGTTTAATGTTGATCAACGTATGTGAGATAATCACCAACGTACATAAGCTGAAAAATCACTAGATAACGTACTTAAAAGGATTGTAACGTACATTAGCAAGCTCACATAATTTAATGATGTCCAATGGCTATATTCTCTTTACCAATAGTCATATGGCATGGAAATGCTATAAATGCATCAAGAGAATGCCAAAAATATGTGGAACAACATCAGAATTTATTGAGCCAAATTTCATATGAATTCCAACCAAGAAAAACAACAAATCAAGCTAGAGATCAAAATTCAAGCATCAAGCTCAAATATCCAACTCTAGCATAGTGCTTCAATTTGTTGTAAATAGTTTTACATACACTTTGAGAGTGTAAGAAAGGTTTGTTGTGAGCCTAAGTAAAATAACATTGTAGAGGTTTGTTGTGAGCCTAAGTAAAACAACAATGTATAGGTTTGTTGTGATCTTAAGTAAAACAACAATTGTAGAGGTTTGTTATAAGCCTATAGAAAACAACAGTGTAGAGGCCTTGGAGGTGTTGAGTCGGAATCAACCTCGTGTATTGGCTTTGTTGGATTGAGCCGTAATCAATCATCAATATAGTGGAAATCCTAAGTGGTGAGACTTAGGTAGTGGACGTAGGCAAGGTTGGTCGAACCACTATAAATCCTTGTGTTGATTTTTCTCTTTCTCTTCTCAAGTCGCTTCCGTTGTCCATTCCAATAGACCGAAAATTCTCCAACAATTGATATCAGAGCGGGTCTCCATTTAAGAAGGCTTAATAACCTTGGAGCAAAGATCCACATCAACAATATGGATTTTGGTCCTTCTCCTCCACATGTATATGGTTCTTCTCTTTATACCCCTGCTTTATTTGATGGCTCAAATTTCCATTATGGGAAGAAAATGATGACTATTTTCATCCAATCATATGATATCGAGCTATGGAAGGTGATTGTTCTTGGTCCAAAAATTCCCAAGAATGAAGATGACACACCTAAGGAGTATGAAGACTTCAACAATGAAGATTGAAAGTCTCTAAGTTGAAATGCCAAAGTCACTCAACTCTTATATTGTGCTTTGAGTCAAGAAGAGTACAATCGAATATCCTCTTGTGATCATGCCAATGATATATGGGAAATGCTTGAGATTACTCATGAAGGCACAACTCAAGTCAAGGAACCCAATGTTAATATGCTTCGACATGACTATGAGTTATTCTCCATGAAAGAGGATGAAAGCATTAACAATATGATTGATCGCTTTGCGGAAATAACAAATGGTCTTGCCTCATTTGGAAGACCAATCTCTAATAGCGATAAGATGAAGAAGATTTTGAGGTCTTTGCCTCAAGCATGGAATGCAACGGTCACCGCAATCATGGAGTCCAAAGACTTAAACTCTTTGGAGTTTAGTGCCTTAATTAGGTCACTGATAAATTATGAAATTGTGCTCAAATCATGAGATGGAAGACCAAATCATGGGAAGGCATTGAAAGCTTCTATTCATTGTCAAAAAGAGGAGAGTGAAGGAGAAACAAGCTCGGATGAATAGGAGGATGAAGAGCTAAAATTCTACTCCAAAAGGATAGCAACTTATGAGAAGTTGCTAAAAAATAAAAAGCATCAACAAAAAGAGATGGAGAGGTTGGAGGAACAGAATAAGAAAAAGAAAACAAGAGGCTATAGTTATTCCTCAAGTGATGATGGAGATCCAATGGCAAATGTATGCCTTTCGGCATACTAGGTATTTTTTTAAATTTCATTCCTTTATATTTGCATGAATTATTTGATTATGTTGTTTTATATATGTGCTTTATTTTGAAACAAATAGGGAGAGAGCCTATTTTTTGTTATATGCACAAATTGTTTTTGAAAGGGGGAGTGAAAATGTTTAAAATTTGCTTATTTGCTTAATTGCTTAATCTTTTTGATTAATGACAAAAAGGGGGAGAGTGTTATATATTTGATTGAAACGGGTAGAAAATTAAAATTTTTGCATTCACTCTTGCATAATACTAATCAAATAAAAAGGATGGAATCCTTGATCAATGATGTTGTTTTTGATGTAGAGCATTAAATCTTCAAAGTTTTGTCATCATAAAAAAGGGGGACATTGTTGGATCATGGGTGATCAACAATAAGTTCCTTATGTGTTTTGATGATGAGCAAAAGGTTTTGTCGAAGAGAAACACGTTGGAAAGCTTAGAGTTGCAAAACCAAGTCACAGAAGCATCTAACGTACGTTAAAAAAGTGTCACGTACGTTAGAGAGGGTCTGAATACAAACAGAAGCCACTGTAACCCTCAGAAGCACGTTTCACGTATGTCAAAATACGTTAACGTATGTGTGTATTAATTGACGTATGTAAGAGTAAAATGTCACACACGTCACATTGATCTAAAGTACGCGAGAGAGTTTCACGTACGCAAGATGCTCTGGATTGAAAACAGAAGCTATTGGACGGTTCAAACATAGAAGTCACATACGTCAGTTATTATTAACGTACGTGAACTGCGAATCCACTATGATCAACGTACGTCAAGTAAAGTTCACATACATGTTCTAGAGCTAAAGTCAGGTAACGTACGTCAGATTGTGGTAACGTACGTGAGATTGGCACAGACATCAGCAGACAACTTTAAATAGACTCCAACGGCTATATTCTTCTCTCTAACGATCATATTGATTCGAAGGGCTATAAATACATCAAGAGAAGACCAAGAACGTGTTGAACAACCTCAGAACTTCTTGAGCCAAATTTCATATCAATTCCAACCTAGAAAAACAACCAATCAAGCTAGAGATCAAAGTTCAAGCATCAAGCTCAAATATCCAACTATAGCATAGTGCTTCAATCTGTTGTAAACAGTTTTACATACACTTTGAGAGTGTGAGAAATGCCAAGATCCATGCAAATAATCGATATATACAACAAAGAAGGAGTTGTAAATTTTTACCTCATAAAACATCGAAAAACTGTGAAGAGCACGATTGCATCATGAACTTCTTAATCCTTTTGTGTTTAGCCAGCTACTCCACAACACCAAAAGTATGGTATATCTATTATCATCTATTCCACATTGGTCCACAATCACACCTAGAAGTTTGTGGCTCAAAATTGGGTTTGAATTGGTACGCTTCGAACACTTTTATGGAGCTAGATGTTTAAAGCTTTTGGCAAGAAGAAGGACAATAAAGGCAACAACATTTTGCTAACCCTATGTACGACTTAGGCTACCAAAAATTCACTTAAAACACCCTTATTAAATACCCTAGTCCAAATATGGTTAGGGTTTGCTAAACATCTCTTACAATATCTCTATGATTCTAGCTCGAATCAAGTGAGATATCTTCCTATCTTGTAAGAAGATATTTCAAATCCTTTTGCAACTCATTATGGACAACCAAAACCTCCTTGTTGGCAGCAAATTAAACTCATTCTTACACTAATAATGGACTTAATTAACTCTAATTAACTTGGACTTAATGGGCCAAGAGCTTATATCCATTAAACAACCATAAGCACAATATCTACAAGCTTGTTGCAACATATATCCAAATCCGATAAGGATTTGTATTTTATTCAATTATCCAATAATTAAATAAACATGGAGAATCTTAATTTAATTAGGACTCTTCCTGAGATGTCTTAATCAAATTAGGACTACTTACTATTGTGCTCTAAACCATTAGTACAGATACAAACTAGTCAAACT